>JAMZAV010007376.1:0-28261 GCA_024449915.1 Sweltsa coloradensis | reverse complement strand
TCTGCCTTTGTTATGGGCTTGCTCTAATCACCCCCATTCTAATAATAATAATATATAATATATAGTATGCCCCCCCCCCCCCCCAACTTTCAAAATGTTCCTACGCGCTACATCATACGCCTATACATGCATGTAGTTACATCTATCAGCGGTGAAAGAAATAATTTGAAGAGTCATTCTTCTCTCACACTTCATTGAACACACAAAAACAAACCCGGTCATTACGAATGCACAATCATTTTTGGCTAGATTGTTACAGATAGTGTATGTGTGAGTCCTATCCGACACTCACACTCAACTCACAGCACGCGGGACTCTGTCACTACGTATACCACAGCAGTCAATCCGAATTGAATGAATTCGGTTTGAGTTCAATTCGGTTTGACTTGAAGTGTATATCACGTTTCGAATGTCCGTGATATACACTTCAAGTCAAACCAAAATTGAGGAATTCCTCAATCCTATTTCGATTCGAATTGAAGTTGTTGTTGTGGCATTTTAAATAGATGCTACAAGATTCTATGAATAACACTTGAAAATACTATGTACTTGCATCTCTACCTACAGCTACGTAAATATAAAGTCTAAATTAGGCTTAAAATTATGCCTAAAAGACATTAAATGTCTACATTAAAGCCTCTAAGACGCCACTTTTTATTGTTAACATGTAATAAACACCGCCTGCTTAATAATGGTATTCACTGAAATCTAAATCTCTAAGGCAGTTTTGAATCCGTATTGAATGCGTATTGAACTGTATATCAAGCAATTTACTCATGCCAGTCCACTTTGTTGGAAAGTTGATCGACTTCAATTCGAATCGAGTGTGTATATCAGAGACTAAACCGAATTGAACTCGAACCGACTTGAGTCAATTCGGATTGAGTGCTGTGATATACGTAGTGTGTGACGTACTAGACCTGTACACAGGTGCTCAGGGAAGATTGCCGGTAGAGGGCGTCGAGCCGACGAGCTCCCGCCGTGAGCTAGTGTACATGCTGGGGATCGATCCCCTCCCTTCCCTCCCCTCCCCAGCCAGTGTGGTGGGTGTAGCTGGAGGCAGCAAGCAAACACTTTCTTCCTAGGTCGTAGTCAGCTCAGTCTGGTTCTGTCGGTCATGTAAAGTGGGTCGAAGCAGGAACTGCGCAGTATCAACACGCTCTGGGGGGCGAGGCTGTAGTGACAGCGAGAGCTAGTGAGCTAGATCATTGTCCTAGTGACAGTTGTGTAGGCAACAGTGGTAGTGACAGCGAGAGCTAGTGAGCTAGATCATTGTCCTAGTGACAGTTGTGTAGGCAACAGTGGTAGTGACAGCTGACAGTCTAGTAGAGTGAAGATTACAGCTAGGACAGTGGCTTATTCTAGTGACGGAGACGGTGGCGAGTGATAGTGACGTGTGACAGTCATGTAGAGTGCCGGGGACAGTGACAGCTAGTGGATTGATCTAGTGATATAGATAGTTACAAGTGATAGTGGCAAGTGACAGTCATGTAGAGTGACAAGTGACAGTGCCTGCAAGTGGATTATATAAGTAACAAGACCTCCCAGTTTAGCAATGAAGCTAGGTAGGTTTATCCTTGCAAAAACAAAATTTGTACTTCTTCGGTTCAGGGGCCCAACTTGGTTTCAAGCTTATTTCATGCTTTTTTAGAATCACTTAAAACTATTATTATAGGCTACCTACAAAAACTTAAACGTCGCTGTAACTGGCTTTTCCCTGCAAGATTTGTTTGGGGCCCCTGCACCGAAGAAGTGCCCAAAATTTTACGTTTATCCATCTTTAAAATCTAGACAAGATGTTGACATTGATCGAAACTGACGTAGTTTTGTCTTCTGTTACGTTGTGTAGTGTTGTCAAGTCTTGTCAGTAGCACTAGTTTCATGCCGATGTCGAATGTGGGCCATGTAGAAGGAACCGGCGGAAGTAGAGATTAGTTTTTGTTTTTCGTCTTGTTCTCGTTCTTCTTTAGAGAAGAAATCAAATAAAAACGCTTCCTCTAGGTCAGGTCCGTGAATCAAAACGTTTTGGGCGTTTCTCGGTCGGAATTGCGCCAAAGTAATTCAAGCTGAACCACTGGGCCTGTAGCCCTTGGGTGTAGCAGCTACACATCCTGCCTGATCGTTTGATGCTTAGGCGTTGAGTTAATAAGCCTTGGTTTAAGAGTACCAGGTTCGAGTCCTTCGTTCAGTATCAATATCATAAATATCAATCTTGTGTGGCTCGTTGGTCTTGTGGTTAGTGTAACTGCTTCCAATGCAGAAGGTCCAGGGTTCATTCCCGTCAAAGTCAGAAGTTTTTTAACTTTCAGTTCTTGTCTTAGGAGTTTGTAAACGGTGACTTTGGAGCCGTCCTAGCAAACGAAGCACATAATAAATTCAAAGTTGTTCTGAATCGGCCTTGTTGATTCTGACGTTGATCCGCGGGTGTTCGCACTGTCCATACCACTTTGCTATACTATTTCCTATTAAAATATCGATCTTTGGTTGGTTATCGTCACTCGTCGATTGCGTCGGGCCTACAGGGTTGGCTTGGTCGCTTTGATTTACTGTCCCCCACTGAAAATCAGTTATATAACTGAATGGGTAGACTCTAAATACATTTTATTTATTTATTTATTTATTTATTTAATCTCGTGCATGTTTTAGATTCAGTTGATTCTTGTTCTGGATAGGCCAGCTGGAACTTAATGTAAATACTTCCTTTACAATTTCACGATTTCAGATGTGTTTTGTGTCTTCTTATCTTGTTCTTGTTTCATATGTGTTTGCTTGTCTAGCTTAGGCCTACTGTCTCTTTCTTTTTAAACGACTGATAACAATTATTGCCTAACCTTCTATCTCAGACCATGCGTATTAAGTTTTCAATTTTTATGCGAGTAAATAATAGGGTTTTTCAGTGTAACCCCCTATTTTTTGGCGAATAAAAATGAAATATTTTCCCCCCATGCCTGCCTTTTTCAGAGAAGATTGAAAATGGACACCTGCAAAAAGAATAGCTAAAAACAAGACAATTCTTGTTTGTTGTTGTTTGTTTTGTTGTTATTGCAGGTATTTGAGATACTCAAATCCAAAATATGCACACAAAATCTGGTTTTAGGTATGCACCTAAAATTATCATTTTAAATTACAATGTAGCTCTAATTCAAAATCCAAAAATTCGCAAAATTCGTTAAAAATCACGATGAAAAATATGAAAAAATATTAACATTCTTAGGGAAAAATTGCGAAACTGGAATTGATTGCTTAAAATTTCTTAAATTACACGGAAGAAATAAAGTACTGATAGGGTTAGGCTTTGCTCCTTACTCGCGCACCCTTGCTCGTTGTAATTGGATGAGCGTGGCGAAAACTTCAATTTCACTGACCCCTCAAAAAATTTAGCTCCAATGTTTTTTTTTTCTCTGTCTGTTTGTTTGCACGATTCCGGGCAAACGGCATATGCGATCTTGATGAAATTTTGAGGCGACCCTTGAAATCTCTGAACTTAGACGTGCCACGTTTTTGGGTACAATCGAAGAAATATTTCTCATGAATATCGTACTTTTACGATTTTTTTCGATTTTTAGTGCGATATTTTCGTGACATTTTGGCCGATTCTGACCAAACGGGTGGGGCTAGAACGTTCATATTTCACATGGACATTAAAATAATAGTGATGTGTTGCTTTTTGAAAGAAAAAGTTGAAAACATTATCCATAAACCATATCAATAAAGGTTTTTAATTAAGTTTTTTGAGTTATTTAATAACAATTAACAAGTAACAATAGAAACTTGACAACAACCACCTACAATGCGTTCAAAGAGCACTTGATAAGTAAAGAGATCCCACGCAAACTAAAATCTTACAAAAAAGCTCATCCATCAACGCGACGGGACTTTAGCGTTTTCCTAGTATATGGGATCGATAACTTTGCCGTGGTTTTGATTCTGGCGCCGAGAGAAGAAAGTTACGTCGAGGTATGGATGGCACAACGCAAGACGTAATAGCTATACTCAATGGTAATAGCTAGGATTTACATCGGAAGTTACGGAACGTCCAGGGAAAGTCACTTAATTCACAACAAATGTGCTGAAACGAGGAAACCTGAATGAATGTTGTTACCGACACATCCTTCTGAATGTGGTTGGATGAGCGTAGCGAGCGAAGAGAAGATTCCATTCTACTACACTGGAGAAAAAAATCCGGAATGTTTTTTTTTTCTCTTTGTATATTGTATCGGTTAAACCGATACTCCAATTGCGATGAAATTTTCTGGAGGCCTTCGAAATCTCTGAACTTAGAACTGCCATGTTTTTGAGCGCAATCGGAAAATTATTTCTTATAAAAATCGCAATTTTACGATTTTTTTCGATTAAAAATAATCAACTTAAAACACCTACATGCTTTATCCGAGGTAATAATTTTTTCACAGAACCTTAATTTTATGAATTAATATATTCGTCTGAAATTTGAGCGTAATCGAAAAAATATTTCTCATGAAAATCGAAATTTCACGTTTTTTTGCGTTTCAAAAAAATTGCGCTCATGCGTTTGCGAAGCTTCCCAGTTTAATACAATATTTTGTGTTCGTTCGAGGTATTTCGCTCGTCCGATATATATTTGTCAAGGAAACATGGACAGTCCTATACGGTCGGGGAAAGTGGTACATTGTAGACTTTAAAGAAAATCCAAAATCGTATTAATCAATTTATTTATAGCGTTTCCCTTCTTGAAAAGTGCCACTAGAGCCCTAACAGTTCCACTTCCTTGATATGTGTGCAAAACTTCAAACAACTGCGCTGCCAATCAGCTGAGCGAACAGGGCTAAAAACTCATGTCCTACCAGGGCCCCGATTCATGTACATTTATCCCGGGTATAAGTGGTATAAGGACGGTATAATGCAGGACATGGCAGGATAAGGCCTGGTTAAGTCTGAGCAACTCTCATCCAATCAGAAATTTTCAATCCAACAACAAGTACAACAAATGTTTTTTCCACTGCATTCCACAGCCATGTAAATCAGCAGATTTGCAAAAGAACACTAAAAATTTGCTCCATCTTTTGTTTTACATTTTTATTTATTGACAGAAGATTGCGTGAGATCATTAAAAGAAAAGAAAAGGCGTATTATTGCCGTAAATTTTGGAATAGCCTAGGACTATCATACTATTGTTCATCTGCATAAGGCTTTTAGTAATCAAAACTAGTTATTTGTGCGGGATGTGTCTGAACAAGGTCGTGCAGGTCTAGGGTTGCCTAGGAGAGGCCAAGGGCTTGTCAAACGTGTTATGTTCGTATTAATTTTATCTAGTCCTATAGCCTAATCGAACTTTAGGCCTACACTGTTGTATTATGAATAATTTTCTACATCTGGGCCTAGGCCCGAGACGGTTTCTGATTTGGTTTATGAGAGTAATGAAAACTTTTCTCGTTTTACACATAGACGCAAAATTTAAAATGTCCGCCATCTGTTTACATATTTTCTTATCCCCGTGCGAGGCGGGATAAGTCTTCATGAATTGGATTCGGAGTTATACCGCACTTAAACCACCTAACTCTGCTTATACCGGGATAAAAATGTACATGAATCGGGGCCCAGTATCACACGCTCGAAAGCACTCAAATAAAGATGTACAACGCTCTGGAGAAAAATTGAATCGACATACGGGAATTCTAAAATGCACAAAACACAGATATTTTTATGTAGAAGAACATACAACAAACAGAATTGCTTTATGTAATAAACCCTATACTATTCCACCATTGTTACGCACAAAGTCGACACAACGGGAAATAGAAGAGGTTGTTCCCGCCGCGTCGACTTTACGCTTAACCATGGTGAATATTAGGGTTTATTACATAAAGCAATTCTGTTTGTTGTATGTTGTTCTACATAAAAATGTCTGTGTTTTGTGCATTTTAGAATTCCCGTATGTCGATTCAATTTTTCTCCAGAGCGTTGTACATTTGAATTTGAGTGCCTACGAGCATATCAAGGTCATATTTGTTTAGTAGTGAGGATATAGTTGTTCGCTCGCCGACTGACACCACAGGTGATTGAAATTTTGGGCAGTTGTCACATAAGTAGAAGTAGGCCTATAGGGCACTAGTCATACTTTTCAAAAAATTGTTTTTAAATTGGCCAATAAAAAATAAATAGTTTTTCGCGATTTGTTATTTTTCTACAAAGTCCAAAATTGACTTAATTCGTGATTTTTTTTCTTACCGATTAAGACCAATTTTTGAAAATCTTCGGCCGCAGGGCTGTCCTGTATGCATTATTGACAACTTTGCATAGTTTTATATGCGTCGGATGCTTCTTGGCCGAGCGAATAGTTGTGTGCCTCACTGCAAGTTCGTAGGTAGGTCGGCACAGTTTATTAAACGAGGGAGCGGAGCGACCGAGTGTCTCCATTCAACTCAAACGGCTCTCATTCTGTGATTCTGTCTGTCTGTACGTCGAAAATCAGCCGAACCGCTGAACAGATTTAGCTGAAATTTTAAACAGACATCCGGTACGAGTATACTGAGAACTGTTAACAAAATCAGCTTGATCCATTGCGATTTAAGCCTACAATAAATAAAAATGTGATTTTTTAAATTATCGATAGCATTTGTTTAGTAGCAGCTGCTAGCGGAACGTGATTTGCGTGGTTTAATGGCACAGTGGTAAGCATTTAGCCTACCGCACGGAGGGTTAGGGTTCGATTCCCGTTAGTTCGAACTTTTTTTTATATTTTTACATCCACATATTATTTTTGAGGGGTGTTAAATGGGAAATAAAAATTAGGTGATTTTGTTTCATCTTGGAAATTTGTTAATGTTTTACGCTAATACGTGTTGAACACGATTCGCATTTTAAATGTTCAATTTAAATAACTAGGGAAACGCCAAAGTCGTTGTTAAACGAGTGAGTGAACCATGTGTTGAGTACTCGGTATCAATCCCCATACTGGGCTCGGTCCAGCCTTAGGTATAGGGGAGGAAAGGGGATGTTCCCGGGTACTCAACACTTGGCTCACTCACTCGTTTGACAACGACTTTGGCGTTTCCCTAGTTATCTATCAGGGAAGCTAGCCCGGCCGCTGTTCTGATAAGCTATCTCCTGGCCTGTTCTGGTCCACACGGGAGAGATATCAGGTTCTTCCTAATCGCAGCGTCAGAGCTAGTGACGTCATCATGGTAAACAAGTGATTAGATTACAACTACGAGCCTAGGTGTAAACAGCAGCCAGTCTCGCGTACAGTGAGTAGAAGAGAGGTACGTAGAAGGAACACTTTATTGTCGTAACAACACACTAGGGTACACACACAATCTATCTAGGCCCCGTAAGACTATTGGTGACAGTTTCAGTTTTTAAATTCACCCGTTTCGATGGTTGAGTTTTTGCGCAATTAAAACTTAAGAAATATTTAGTTTTTGTTCTAAAATCAACTTTTCTGTTATTTTCTTCGGTCGTGACCTACAGGGTTGGCTAGGTCGCTTTGGTTTAGAGCGCGGTTTAGTCTCCCACTGATAATCAGTTATATGACTGAGTGGGTAAACCAGTGTCCGTCTTCAGGTGACAAACTATAGGGATGTAGCTGTGAGGGGAGTGTTTGAGGGGAGTTGAACCCATAAAGCCTTGGAAGTCACTAACAGTCAGTTTTGTCGGCGGCGGGCATCAAACCTAAGATCTCCCGCATTGGATGACGACGATGATGATCTTAGTTGCTTAACATAGCGTGAGCTAGGAGTGCGATATTACTGTTTGAGACCATGGTACAAGGATATCTCTGTGTGGTAAGGAAGAATATCATTGGATCATGGTTCGAGACGATGGTGGATGAGGCTGAAGGACGTTCAATAAAACAACAACACACGGGGTTCGAACTCAAGACCACTCTGTCGGCAAGAGGGGAGAAGAAGAGCGCGTCTAGGAGGCGCGTAGGAACGTTTTGAACAATAGGGGGGAGGGATTATTTAACATATCTTGTGGGCGGCAGCTGGGGTCTGGGGCGAAGGCCCTTTCGCGAAAGGCGAAAACAAATTTCACCATACCACAGTTATTTCGTCATGTTTTAACTGCACTTGGACTCTGTAAACGATGCTTTACAGCAACAATGTAAACGATGTTTTGTAGCAACTATCTGCGATCTAAAAACTCAAAAAAATGGAACCTGAAGTGGCCCATTTTATTAAATTTTAACCTAATTTTTTATATAATGACGAAGTATAATTCGATTTACCAAGGTGACTGTCGAAGTGTAAGTGCATATTTACTACGGAAATTCTGCGATTAATATTAACTCGCGTTAGTTTTGCCCCCCCCCGGTTCCTACGCCCCTGTGCCTAGGTTGTCCACAGGAGTGGACTACGTGCTCCACTCCACTAGCGACCTGTTGGCTACACACGCACACGCATGGGGCCACGGACCTCCCATACCAGTCACGCAACGCTGCTATTCGTTTTGCAATTCTAATTTTATGATTGTTTTGCAACTAGCCACGTAATGCGGACAACACAGGTCCCGACACAGACACGAATTATTCTTAATAATGACAACGGGTCTCGAATAACTGGTGATGATGACACGGAACCTATGTAAACTATGCAGAGTTGAGGGGGGGGGGGTCATGTGTTGCCTGCTGTGCTGGCTGGGGGTCACACTAGGTGCGTGACTCTCTCTCTCTCTCTCTCTCTCTCTCTCTTCTCTCCCTCTCCCTTGTTGGATGGAAGATAAGGTTACACTAGCCTTAATCCCGCCTTGAAATAAAGATCTAAATCAATCAATCAATCAATCCCTCTCTCCCTCTTTCTCCCCCCCCCCCCCCTCTTGCCCACATGCTATTGTTTTAAACTGACAAACTGATACATAGATACTATTGACATGTGTTTTTGTTGACATTGCCCGTCAACAAGGACGATACAGAATGTTTTGGGTGGGGGCTAGTTTACCAGAAAGTTGCAACATCTATGTACTCGACATCCACCAAGAGGAGTTGAATGCTGGAACAAAAGTAGAATAACACGAAGCTTCGCCCCCTATGTTGGTTCCCCACACCCGTGATGGTTGCAATTCCATATCCCTAGAAATTATGGGAAGAAATAGGCCATGCGTTTAAAAAAATACCTGTTCGCTCGGCCGACTGACACAACAGATGTTTACTGGGTAGTTGTTACGAAAGCGGAAACATGGCTCTACAGGAACACTTTTCAAGAAATAATTTTTTAAGTATTTTGAAAAAATAAATTGATTTTAATTTTTTTTTTTTTTTTAAAGTTTAAAATTATGACTACATTCGTGGCTTGATCCTGGTTGATAACATAAATATTGAATCGAGACTGTAGGACTGTCCATGTTTGCTTTATTGCCGACTTTAAAAGTTCAGATACGCCGATTCTTACGCGGACAAATAGCTATGTGCCATCTTTTAAATGTGTCCTATCCTCTTAATTATACTTTTGCAAGGTTTGCCACCAGCAGTTACTGATTGTGTGTTTATGTGGTTTAGAGTCTCCCGCCGATTGTGGAGTCCGAGTTACGATCCACTACGCAGTCGAGAGCGGAGGCCAGAGCCATGTCTGGGAGAACTAGCCAGGTCGGCGAGGCGATGAGGAGTTTAACCAGAACAGGCGGGGAATCACAAGACTGCAGGTAATGAACTAACCCAAACAACAAACACTCACCGTGAGTTGCTTGCCCCCCTTACTACAGGCAGCCAGGTGCAGGCAGAGGCGATAGAGATCTACCATGAGAATAGAGAGAAGTATTCTACAAGTGCAGGACATGACAACATACGGCAACTTCGTGAGTGATATTCTATGCTTACTTAAACAGCGGTGTGAGGCAGTGAGGAGGATACCAGGAAAGGGAGGATATACCAAGAGTTGCAGATTAAATCCCAGGAAAGACACTTCACGGTTAAATTGATCCTAGCGTTAGCTCGGGACTACCAGGGTGAGGCGGAGCGATGGAGATCTACGAAATAGGGAGGAAATTCAAGACTGCAGACTTGAAATTCGAAACACGAATTTCACGTGAGTATTTGACCTAGCGTTACTTAAGTAGCTCAGGGTGACAGAGATGAGGAGTTCAGGAACGAGGAGAAGTTTCTTAACTTGCAGGACATGAAAATCGACCCGGATAATTACGTGAGGGGATATTTGGGCCAGCTTTTACGAGCTAGCCAGTGCAGGCAAGGGTAGGAGCAGGAGACAGAGAGTAGGATCTACAAGAGCTGCAGACATGAACAACCGCCAGAGGGACAACTTCACGGAGTGGATACTTGCCTAGCCGTACTTACGAGACTAGCCAGGGTGCAGGCAGAGGCGATGAGGAGTTACCAGGAGAAAGGAAAGGAGTATCTACAAGAGCTGCAGAATAACAACAACCGAAACTTCCTGATGGTACATTCCGAGCGTTACTTCAGGAAGGCAGGGTGGACAGGCGTGGGAGGATCTACCAGGAGCAGCGAAGGAAGTATGACAAGGCAGGAGGACACCGCAGGACAGCAGGGAACTTCACGTAGGTGATACTTGACCTAGCACACAGGACAGCAGGGTGCGAGGGATGGAGGATCAGATATAGAGATGGAAGTATCTACAGAGCTGCGGGACATGAACAACCGCGAGACACCGGAGAACTAGTGATTAGAACTGCCTGCGTTACTGCGGGAACAGCCAGGATACAGGCGAGGGAGAGTCTACAGAGACAGGGAAGTATCTACAAGAGCGAGACATGACAAGCCGCAGACCAGGAAACTTATGTAGGTACTTGACGCTACGTTACTTACAGAGCTGCAGGGGAGAGAGCGATGAGGAGACATTCCAGGAGAACAGAAGGAAGTATACAAGACTGCAGTACATGAACAACCAGACACACGGCACTTCAGTGCTGGAGATACTATGACAGCGTTAGAGGAGCAGCCAGGGAAGGAGGGAAGTAGTAAGAGTCTACAGAACAAGGCAGAACAGACACGTCTGAGGTGAACTGACCAGCGTAATTCACGTGAGTGGTGATCTTGCCTAGCGTTACTGTACAGGAGCTAGCCAGGGACAGGACGATAGGAGGATCTACCAGAAGAGTGGGGAAATGAAACCACGAGAACTTCAGCATGGAACGAACCAGCGTATTACAGGGTGTCTTGACCTAGCGTTACACAGGGCTAGCCAGGGTGCAGGAGACGATGAGGAGGATCTACCAGGAAACAGGAGAAGGAAGTATCTAAGAGCTGCAGGACATGACAACCACGGAACTTCACGGGTGGTGATATTGCTAGCGTATTACAGGAGCTAGCCAGGTGCAGGCAGAGGCAGGAGATCTACCATACCAGGAGAACAGAGAGGAGTATCTACAAGAGCTGTACAGGACAAACAGGAGCAGAACGGGAGACTGACCGGTGAGTGGATACTACCAGCGTATTACAGGAGAGCCAGGTCACAGGCAGAGGGATGGGAAGATTACCAGGAGACGGAGAAGAAGTATCTCAGAGCTGCAGGACTAACACCGAGGCACACGGACAACTTACTAGTAGTGACTGACTGAGCTACTTACAGGACTAGCCAGGGTGCAGCAGGCGATGAGAGGATCTACCAGGAGAACAGGAGGCATGCACAAGACTGCAGGACATGACAACCGCAGACACCGCCCTTACGTGAGTGGTGATACTGGACCTAGCGTACTACGGGCTACCAGGGTGCAGGAGGCTGAGGAGGATCCAGGAGAACGGAGAAGGAGTATACAACTGCAGAACGAAACACACTACAACTTCACGTGATGGTGATACTTGACCTAGTACTTCACGGAGCTAGCCAGGGTGACAGAGGCGATGAGGAGATCTACCAGGAGAACAGGAGGAAGTATCTACAAGGCTGCAGGACAGAACACAGCACACGGAAGCTTCACGGACTGGTTACTTGAGCCCCGGGTTACATTGAGCTAGCGGTGCAGCAGAGATTAAGGAGGACAGACTAGAATAGGAGGGAAGTACTAAGAGCTCAGGACTGAAAAACCCGCGACAAGTAACAATTCACGGAGTGATACTACCTAGCGTTACTTACAGGAGCTAGCAGGGTCAGTAGGGCGATGAGGGATCTACCAGGGAGACAGGAGGAGGAAGTATCTACAGAGCTGTAGACATGACAACCGCAGAAACGGACAACTCAGGAGGTAACTTGACCTGAGTTACTTACGGACTAGCCAGGGTGCTTCAGAGGCTAGCCAGGGGATTCCAGAGAACAGGCGAGAGGAAGTATACAGAGGCCAGGCAAAAACGCAGACACAACGCAACTTACTGAGGTGAACTTGACCAGCTTACTTAGGAGCTAGCCAGGGTGAGCAGGCTAGAGAGGAGCTACCAGGAGAGGAGAGGATATCTACAGTGCTGAGGGAATGAACAACCGCAGGACAGGAAACTTCACGAGTGGGTCTTGAACCTGCGTTACTTACAGGACTACCAGGTGCAGCGGCGATGAGGAGGATCACCAGAGAATAGAGGGGGAAAGTCTACAGGGGCAGGACAGACAACGCAGACACAGACAACTCACGGAAGGAGTACTTTACCTAGAGCGTACTTACAGGAGCAGCAGGAGCAGCAGGGCAAGGAGGATTACCGGAGAACGGAGGGAGATACAGAGCAGGAGACTGAACAACCGCAGGACAGGACAACTCACGTGAGTGGTAACTTGACTAGCGTTACTTACAGGACTACAGGGCAGCAGAGGGAGAGAGTGAAGAGGATAATAGGAGAGGAAGTATCTACAAGAGCTGCAGGACATACACACACCGGACGTAAGTGGATACTTACTAGCGTTATTCAGGACTAGCCAGGGCAGCAGAGGCAAGTGAGGGGATCTACCAGGAGAACAGGAGGAGGAAGTATCTAGCAAGCGCAGGACATGACAACCGCAGGCAACGGACAACTACACGTGAGTGGTACTTGACTAGCGTTACTACGAAGAGCTCAGGGTGGGCAAGATAGGAGACTACAAAAGAGAGGATAGCAGCAAAGGACAGGAAAAGGAGGAAGAATCACAGAGTGGTGACAGGACATGAAACAATCGCTAGGGTTCAAGGACAGGAGTTCAGTGAGTGGGATACTTGACAGGTTACTTACAGGAACACCAGGTGCAGGCAGAGGATGAGGAGGACTACGGATACAGGAGAGAAGTATCTACAGGTGCAGGACATGACAACCGCAGGACACGGAAACTTCCGTGAGTGGTGATACTGACTGGTAGACAGAAGACCAGGTAGCAGCAGAGGCGTGAGACTGGACCAGGAAATAGGGAGATGCAAGAGGCAGGCATGACAACCGCGGGACACCAGGAATTCACGTGAGGTGATTACTGACCTAGCGGATACAGGAGCTGGCAGGGTCAGAAGGGCTGAGGAGAACTACCAGGGAAGGGAGGATTACAGCGGCAGACATGAAAAACAGGACAACCACGTGAGGGTGGTAATTGACTAGGTTACTTACAGGAGAGCTAGCAGGGTGCAGGCAGAGGCAGGAGGAGGATCTACCGGGAATAGGAGGAGAAGTATCTAAGAGCTGCAGGACATGCAACACGGCAGACTCACGTGAGTGGTGGATTGACATAGCGCTTACAGGAGACAGCCAGGCAGGACAAGGCATGAGGAGGATCTACAGAGAATTAGGGAGGAAACCACAGAGCTGAGGACATGAACAACCAGGCACTTCACATAGTGGTGTATTGACCTAGCGTTACTTACAAGACCGAGGCTAGCAGGGAGGCGATGAGGAGGATCTACCAGGAGAAGAGGAAGTATCTACAAGAGCTGCAGGACATGAACAACACACGGACAACTTCACGTGAGTGGTGATACTTACCTAGCGTACTTACAGAGCCAGGGTGCAGGCAGGGGAGAGGAGGAGCAAAGGAGGAGGACTATAAGACTGCAGGAGATAACGCAAAGACACGGACAACTTCAGGTGAGTGGTGATACTTGACCAGCGTTACTTAAGGATCACCAGGGTGCGAGAGGCGTAGGGGATCTACCAGGAGACAGGGAGGCAAGTATCTCAAGAGTTAGGACATGGAACAACCGCGGGAACACGGACAACTACTTGCAGGGATACTACCAGCGTTACTTACGGAGCTAGCCAGTGCAGGGGATAGGAGATCACCAGGAGACAGGGATGGAGTATCTACAGAGCTAAGGACATGAAACCGCAGACAAGACTTCACGGAGGGTGATACTTGACCTAGGGTTTTGGGAGCTGCCAGGGCTGAAGCACAGGAGATGAGGAGGCACCAGAGCAATAGGAGGAGGAAGGATCTACAAGAGCTGCAGAATTGAAGCCAGACGCAGACACACGGACAATTCACGTGAGGGTGAACTTGAATATGTTACTTAGGACTAGCAGGTGCAGGCAGGCGAGGGAGGATCTACAGGAGAACCAGGAGAAATATCACAAGAGCTGGACATGAACAACGCAGGACACGGACAACTTCCGGAGGGTGATACTGACCTGCGTTACTTACAGGACTACCAGGGTGCAGGCAGAGGCGATGAGGAGGATCTACCAGGAAACAGAGGAGGAAGATCTACAAGCGCAGGACATAAACAACCGCAGACACACGGACAACTTCACGTGAGTGGTGATACTTGACCTAGCGTTACTTACAGGAGCTAGCCAGGGTGCAGGCAAGAGAGAGGGGGATACCAGGAGAACAGGAGGAGGAAGTATCTACAAGTGCTCGATGTTCTGCATCAATAACATGTCCTGAATCTTGATTAATCAACATGAAATAAGAAATAGTCCGTTTATGATATATACACTTAATATCAATTAGTCAGTATTTCATATAAAATTCCTACAATTAGATTCCTAGGAGGTTACTTGCGTTGGTTTGGTGTCACATGAATGTAAATTGTTAATATGCCTACACTTGTTTTAGTGATCGCAAGTGCAAATTAAAAAAATACCCGGCACGGCAATTCTGGGATGATCCCCTGAGGTTATTCCAGATTTTATAGCTGGTCCGCCCCCTTTTTTTAGGATAGAACTGCACCTACATTTTTGTGAATGATTATCAATTAATAATATGTATTGATTATCTACGATGTAGGCTGTCCATTTACCCTTTGTGTGTACCATTTCAGATGCTTCCTAGCAAGTGAACTGATTTTTCGAAATGCTAAATGTGTCCCATCTCTTTTGCAAGTTCACATATAGTGTGGTAGATGCTCTTAATCTTGCCTTCATTCTTGTGATTACATTGTGTTGTAGTAGGCTAAGTAGCGAGGTGAAGCCTTATAGAGAGGAATTCTTACATGAACAATTACGGAAGCATAGTCTGTGTACTGTTTCAAGTATAGGGGTGGTTTGATCTAATCCGTGTGAATATTACGTCGCCTCTTATGTGAAGCCATAGCAATGCAAGTAAGACGGTACAACGTAAGTTAGTTCTACTTGTCTACAGAATGTTTTTCTAAGAAAAGCAATGTTCAATTTTTCATAAGTAGCCTACTGACTACGTGAAAAAATAGTTAGGGTACTTGACTTTACTGATTTTATAATTAAATTAATTGATTAACATAAAGATGTAGAGAAGAATTCTCATGTTAACACACACAAATTGCATCACACTACTTTTATTTACTTAGCCCTATTGCTTGTAATTTGTGCAAAGTTAAACTCTATAATGTTTTCTTAAAATCAATTAAGGCAATTGGATGAGCCCAGGCCAACTTGTTTTACAATGTTGAATGCTCATTTAAAGTCATCTTGGTTCACTTTTGACCTCCAATAATTCACCCTCAATATTTGTTCACTCCCATCAGTTTCAGTAATGAGTGTAATGTTGTTCCAGGCCGTCTCAGAAGTCCCCGATCCCCTTGAACCGGTACGATGACTTCGAAGAGGAGCCGTTGTCCACGCGAGCTCGATCCAGGGATAGAACCCCGGAGCCCAAGCTAGTCGCCCGCGCCCTCTACAAACTTCCAGGGTCAAACATCCAGGTCAGTGACTGGCTCCCCTACCTAGCCATCACCACCTGGCCATGTATTAATTTAACACATCATTTGTTTTTTGCCATTTTCATTTTTTTGATAGGATGCTGTCCCTTCTCGTCTTATGGTCTTGCCCAGGATGCTTCTCAGGAATCTCATCTCTACCGCCTGTATCTGGTTTTCTGCTCCATCTCCCATATTTCTGCCTCATATCATGAGACAGAAGTAATATTATGTAATGATCAGTATGAAATATGTCTTATATCATCTAGCACTCGATAGGTATTTCCTTATCCAACACCAGGCCCTTTCACACACTGGTTATTAAACAAATTAACAAGAGTCAATACCTTTTTTTTGCATAAATGTAAACAAACTGGTGCCTATATCTAGTGCAACGATACAAATGGGCATATCGGCATTATGCAAATTTAAAACAAAAAGTAGGGCCCTATGTTCGTAATTGATATTGTTTTGTTCAAGTTATGTTAGAAAGACAACTTGGTGAAAACTGTTTGTATTACTGATGTATTGTCATAATTTAGGTCTGTGAAAATTAATAATGTCTCAAATAAAACGTATAAATTGTTTTCAGGGAGTTGAGTTTTCGAAGAGGTGACATCATATTTGTCCGCCGCCAGATCGACAAGAACTGGTACGAGGGCGAACACAACGCAATGATCGGTCTCTTCCCCTTCAACTACGTGGAGGTGAGTAGGCCCTACTCAGTTTGAATACTATAAATAAATACATTTGTATTCAGAGGCTACCCCAACCCAACACACAAAAGAAGCTGAGAGTCAAAATAATTGTGCATCAGATTATTTTGATTACGAGCACAGAAACCAATCTCATCCCTTTAAAAATTACATGTTTTCATATTGTTTTTTTCTAAATTTTCCCCCATCAACCGAATTCAAGATACCGACAACAAATTATTAGCCATTCTAATCTCACTTGTTTAAAGCGGCTGTTTATACCAGTTTATCAATCATCATCATTATCATTATCTGTTGCCACGTCCAACTCTGCGTTGGGTCGGCATTGAAGACAGGCCTCTCCATCTTCTTCTGTCCTGCCACCACTCCTCTCCTTCCACCACATTCCAGTCTCCTCCTCGCTGTTCTACATCCTTTCTCACACTATTTTGCCATTGTTGTCATGGTCTTCCCCTTGGTCTCCTACATGGAATTTCCAATTCCATCATCCTTCTCGGTAATCTCGATCTTTCCATCCTTTTGACAAGTCCTAACCACTTTAAAATCTTCTCTCTCCAATTCGCTCCATTAAATTCCTCACGCCTACTTGATCTCGGATATCCTCATTCCGTATTCGGTCCCATCTAGTCTTACCTACAATGCTTCTCAAAAACTTCATATCTACAGCCTGCACAAGGCTCTCATCCACTGTTGTCATATTCCACGTATCTGCTGCATATGTCAGTATTGGAACAAAGTAGGTCTGGTAGATGGTAACCTTGTACTTCTTTGGTACTTCTCTGTTCCATATGTTCAATATGACTCAATAATCACCAAATCACTAGTTTTGTTTTTATAATGTTATTACTGAAGCCCAGAGCCAGGTATTTGGGGTGAAAATAAATTGCAATTTTCGTTTTTAATTTGGCCAAAAGTGGTGAATTGGTGGTGAAAATTATTGACATTTTGTTTTTTAGCGGTGTATAAATTTTTTTCAATATTTTGGGGAATTTTGCAACCGGGATCATAAATGGGATTTTCAGGTGGCAATAAAAATGTAGTTTACCATGGTAACATACTGGTGTTACCATGTACATACATGCATGGGCCATGCATTAGGGCCTAGGCCTAGGCTAGGCTTGGTGTTACTGGTAAGCCTAGCCTAGGCCCAGGCTCCTCAGTCAAATAAAGCTAGGCCTAGGGCTATTTCTTTGCAAATTAATTTGGGATTCCTGAGTCACAAATGTAGGAGTAGGGCCTAGGCATTTGATAAAACAAATTGCACCTAGGCCTAGGACTTGGCCTACTAGGCCTAGGTCTAGGCTAGCTAGGGGCTTGACATTTTCATTTAGGGGGCTTCAGAATACTAAGGGTGTGTCTGAATTATGGTCCAAGTCCAGGTGTAGGTCCAAGTCCAACTCAATGTTAAAGTGCTATACTAGCCTATAGTAGAGCTGCCTGCCGGGCAAAGTCAACACTACCTAAAGTTAGGTTAGGTGTGCATTCGATAGTCCTTTGTAAAGTATTTGTTTATTAAAAGTATTTGTTCATCTAGTAAAACCAATTAAATACGTGATAAAAACAAACAAAACTTAAATGTTTACCTTTATTTAACAATGCATTCATTTATTGTTTCTCTCGTTGTCGCGGACGGCCATTTTGAATCGGACCTAAAACGAGTGTACACTTTCGATTGCTCGATCTATTTGTCGACTTGGACCAAGAATGGGCCTAGACTTAGACTTTTCAGACAGTACTTTACACGCCTCGACAGATAATCAGTACCTAACTACGTTCTTTACACGCCATCAGATAATCAGTATTGATAGACGTGGACTTGAATTTGTACCTAGACCTGGACTTTGAATAATATTCAGACACACCCTAAGAACCCTAGGCCTAGCCTAGTCTAGGTATCTATCTCTAGGAGATGAATTCCTTTGCTCTGGCTTGGGTTGTAAAGGAGCCGGTAATAGAAGACTGTAATCCAGCGGTATTATTGTTTGATTCTGCCTTATCTTTCTTGAGTAGGCCTAGGCCTATGTGATTTTTTGAAGTGATGTGCTTTTCACACGAATCTCGCCGAATCCCCCTACTCGACTGTTGCAGAACTTGCACATGATTATTTTTTTGTCGTGCACATAAAACCCGTCTTTTTTATATTCTAACGCTCTTGAAGCAACACTAACTGCTTTCCAGCGCCCCATTTTCAATCATACAAAAATCAATCGAAAATCAATGCGAGGAACGAGACGAGAGCAGACAATTTGACAACACGAACGGACGGAAACATGGGAAATCCATTTGAAGGACGCTGACTACTGACTCGCTCTCTAGTACGACGTCATGACACGAATCACGAATTAACGTATAGCGGCTGGCGGGCGAGCCTATAAAACACATCGATGCTCCGACCAGCGCCTAGGCGGTCTGCGCAACACGCCCAGAATCTCGGCTAACATTTTCGCAAGAATTTTATTTCGCGCACGGATTTTGTTCGAATTATAAAAATGAAAATCGAATTTTATTTTATTTTATTTTATTTTATTTTTGCAAAAAGACAAGAAAAGCGAGAAAATCGTTGCTATATCGCCGAAATAGGGAAAATCGTGAAAAATCGCGAATATCGCGGATAAACACCGATTTCGCGAAAATTCGCGAAATGAAAAACCAGATATTTGCAATCAGAAACTCATGAAACGTAAAGATATGAAAAAAATTAATAGAAAACAACAATTCGCGTTTATCGTTAATACCCCAAATACCTGGCCCTGCTGAAGCCTATACTATTCATCTTGGGTTTTAATTTTTTTCCTATGTTTACACTTTTGTTAAATTCAAGACTACTTATTAACGTTATTGTATTAATTTTAGTTTTATTTGTTCGGGTATTAACTATTTAATGATTTGTATAACGAGTCTGTGTTGTTTTAAATTGTGACGAGTGTATATTTTAAATTGTTTAGTTCAATTTACCTGACACTTGTGGGTTGATAACAACCTGTTGCTAGAGACTAATGACTAATGAGTATAATGTCAGTAACTAGGAAGCTTCGCAAGCGCTTTTTCAGGCGCGTTGTTGGATGAGCGTAATTGTTTAAAAACGAAAGAAAGGGTAAAACTGTGTTTTTTATAACAAATAATTATTCGATTACGCTCAAATTTCACACGAATATATTAATTTATAAAATTAAGGTTCTGCGAAAAAATCATTACAATCGGATAATGCATGTAGTTGTTATAAGTCGAAGAAATTTAAAAAAATAAAAAAAAATCATAAAATTGCGATTTTCGTGAGAAATAATTTTTCAATTGCGCTCAAAAACATGGCAGTTCTAAGTTCAGAGATTTAGAAGGCCTCCACAAAATTTCATCACAATTGGAGTATTGGTTTAGCCGGAATCGTGTTAACCAACAGCCAAAAATACAAAAAAAAAAATCCGGATTTTTTTCTCCAGTGTAGTGAAATGGAATCTTCGCTTTGCTCGCTACGCTCATCCAACAATATTATTGTTTCTCTGTCTCAGATCATCCCCTACGACGGCATCCGTACGATACCGAGGAAGCCGACAGAGGGTCAGGCGAGAGCCAAGTTCAACTTCATCGCTCAGACTCATCTCGAGCTGTCGCTGGTCAAAGGTCGGTATCGCGCGAGCGTGCATACCATCTGGATTAACACAAACCACTGTATACTGTGTATGTTGTTCTCCTTTGTAAACGAGTTTTTTTAACTGAATAGGATAGGCGTTAAAGTAATAAATAATAAATAAATAAATTCGTATTTAGAGTCTACCCACTCAGTCATATAACTGATTTTCAGTGGGGGACATTAACCAAAGAACCAAGCCAACCCTGTAGGCCCCGACGCAATCGACGAGTGAGCGATAACCAACCAAAGATCGATTTTTTTAATAGAAAATATAACAATCAGTGGTATGGACAGTGCAAACACCCGCGGATCAACTCCAAAAAGTCCAAATCAGAAGTTAAAAAACTTCTGCCTATTACGGGAATCGAACCCTGGACCTTCTGCATTGGAAGCAGAGACGCTAACCACAAGACCAACGAGCCACACAAACTCAACTGTAGTGTTCCTTTGGATGTATTGCATTGTATAAAAAAAATTAGTTTACGTGGTTTGTCAACCTAGAACCGTACTGTTCAACTACCATTTTAATAAAAAAGTGGAAAACCCAAAACTGCCTAGACAGAGCAAATTAATATGTAGGAAGCACCCAGCCCTGTGTATTAGTGTGGCTCATTGGTCTTGTGGTTAGCATCTCTGCTTCCAATGCAGAAGGTCCAGGGTTCGATTACCGCTTTAGGCAAAAGTTTTAAAACTTCTGATTTGGACTCAAGTCCATCAGTTCTTGGGTTAGGAATTTGTAAACGGTGACTCACAGAATAGGCCTAGGCCTAAGAGTTCCTGCTTCAGGTAGACCCTTCATCCTAGAAATCTTTTTAACTTTTCTTTCGACATTACTTGATCCTTATGAAGTAGTTAAGGTGTAGGCATCTAAGAGACCACTTTAACTTGAACAACAACGTTTTTATGACCTAATAATTCAGCTTTCAAAGTACTTCCAGTGCTCCAAACTCAGCAAACATTGCATGATAGCATTTTTAGTTTTTTAGTATTGGTTGTGCTGAGTAGATCACATGACCATTTTGAAGGTTTTTCATACTTGGTTGAATTCAATGAGGTGACGTGACTTGTGTCTCTGTTACAGGCGAGCTGATTGTGCTGACGAGGAGAGTTGACGACAACTGGTTCGAAGGCCGGATCGGAACCCGGAAGGGAATCTTCCCCGTCTCCTACGTTGACATCTTGTACGAGCCGGGGCAGAAGCCAGGTACGTCGTACCAAACATTCCTTTTAAACACTTACAATATATTTTTCATTATTTATTTCATTCATTGTAGACAATATATTAATGTAGCCACAACAACTATGTATTACTATTTACTACTAGGAAAACGCTAAAGTCCCGCCGCGTTGATGGATGAGCGTTTTTTTTGTAAGTTTTTTGTTTGCGTTTTTTGCGTTTGTTTGCACTTTTTCTTTGCAAGTGCTTTTTGAATGCATTGTAGGTGATTGTTGTCAAGTTTCTATGCTTGTTAGTTGGTATTATACACCCCAAAAAACTCACATTAAAACCTTTATTTCTGTGGATTCTGACTACTTTTCAACTTTTTCTTTCAAAAGGTACTACATCATCATAACCTTAATGTCCATGTGAAATCTGAACGTTGTAGCCCCGCCCGTTTGGTCAGAATCGGCCCAAATGTGACGAAAATATCGCACTAAAAATAGAAACATTAATATTAAAAGCTTTATTTCTATGGATTCTAGCTAACTATTTCAACTTTTTCTTTCAAAAGGTACTACATCACCATAATCTTAATGTCCATGTGAAATATGAACGTTGTAGCCCCACCCGTTTGGTCAGAATCGGCCCAAATGTGACGAAAATATCGCACTAAAAATCGAAAAAAATCGTAAAAGTACGATATTCATGAAAAATATTTCTTCGATTGTACCCAAAAGCAATACACCTCTAAGTTCAGAGAAAACGAAGGTCCCCTAATATTTCATCAAGATCGCTTATGCCGTTGGCGTTTGCCCGGAATCCTGCTAACAAACAGACAAAAATACAAAAATACAAAAAAACAAAAAACATTAGAGCTAAATTTTTTGGGGGTCAGTGAAATTGAAGTTTTCGCTTCGCTCGCTACGCTCATCCAATTAATATTACCGTATTGTACCGAATATAGGCCATCCTTTTTTTCATTATTTTAAGTCTCAAAATCCCTCCTTGGCCTATTTGCGAGCATCAGCATTTCTAGGCGCTAATTTCAAACACCAAGTTACAGCGCCGTGTGACAAGGAAATACGTATAGTTCACTGCTTCTGTCTGGCGCTGCGCCAAACAATACGGCAGGCACGGAGGACGCGACGCTATCTCCGGGCCGACTGACGAGTGTGTTTTGCGATGCAGAACAGATGACTGGGTGATAAGAACCGGTCCGCATTGAGATATCGCTACATCATCATGGGCTCCGTGTAGATAGGCCGCGGGAAAAATGACGTTGGCACGAGCTCCACGGAAATAGACCGTAGGAATAACGGAGCGTAAAATAAAAATATTTAGTTAAATATTCTTTTTTTTAAAATTTCAACGACCAAAGTTAGGGGGTCGGCCTATATTCGGCACAATACGGTAACAGTTTCCACTGTGTAGTCCGTGTATCACTTTCATACCAGAAAAATAGTGGTGTGACTCGTTGGTCTTTCAGTTTGAGTCTTTGCTTCCAATGCAGAAGGTCTAGGTTTCAAATCCAACTATGTATTAACAAAATATTTTGGACTTCTGATGTAGCCCCATGTCCATCAATTGTGTGAACGGTGACTTTGGAGCTGTCCTAGCAATGAGGCAGATAATAATTTCTAAGGTAGCCTTGTTGTTTTGGCAATGTCCACAGGGCGAATTTGTCCAGCTTGTTTGGCCAGTGTTTCCTATTTTAAATAACCGCTTCTAGTTGGAGAAATGTCCGTCGTAGAAGACAGCGAGGAAGATGATTATGTGCTAAGCCTGTCTAGCAGGCACCGACAGTCCTGAGCCCAAGAAACTGATGCTACCCCCGGGACCCTACTCATGCTGAAACCGAGTGTTTGACGTTATATATATATATATAGATTTTATTTCTATGTGAATAGTTTAGTATCTGTTGATGTTTATCAAATGTGGAAGGTAGGGCTGTGCGAGCAGGGATTTTTTTAGTCGAGCGAGATCGAGCGAGTATTTGGTCTTTTGCTTGATTTTCGAGCGAGATTCGAGCGAGCAGACCAAAATTTAATTTACCACAAATGCTGGTATACATTTTGTCACGATGTTATAAACACAAAATTTTCAATATGTTATTACAGTGTTGGGCATGCCAATTGATAAAACATTAATTTAAAATCATTTTAATCATAGGCTTACTGCTTAGGCTAAGCTAGCCTAGGCCTAGGCTCATTTCTAAATTGCCTCTACTATTAACAATTGTGTTCTTTCTATTTGAAGTTCAAAGAACAATATTATTTTTGGCCCTAGGCAAGGCCTAGGGTGGGCCTAGCTAGGCCCTAGAAGCCTTTAAGGTAAGTTGCAGGGGGCCTCTAGGCCTAGCCTTGTAGGGCTAGCTAGGCCTAGGCCAGCAGTAGTTCAGCTCACATCCTTGTGCATTGAATTAATGCTCTAAGTTGCTGTGGGCCATTACACAATAAGTAGGGTTAAGGCAGTCATAACTATGTTCATTTCACCTCGTATTTCTATTGCGCTTTACCTGCAAATTGTATTAAAACACATATTGGGAACACTAATTTCTTCAAATAATACGGAAAGTAAAAAAAACATAGGTCCGTCGCATAATATCCATTTCAAATTGATTCAGTCGTTTACGGAATGACAGACGCTAAACAACTTGCAGCCTTGTGACGTACGTCGTAATTCGTAAAAGTCGATAGTCGATTTAAAGTCGAACGCACGCATGTCTGCGACATATCGATATTAGACCAAAGAAGAGGTTGGCATGTCTTTATCCGAGTTCTTTGGAGACATGCGCAGTGTCGGTGCGCACGGGCACGGCGTCAAAGCGAGAGCATCGAGTGGCCTGCGCCTGCGCAATGCCCATTACCAGTCAGCTGTTCGCTGTCGACGTGAAGAATGTTGCAGAGCGCGTCATAATATGGAATATTACGCCGCCGAGGCCGTATTTTCGTTCGTTCTCGAACAATTCTAGAGTCATTTCGAGACTCGAATTTTCGAGCATCAAAAAAATCACACGAGCGAGCGAGCAAGAATGTTGACGTGCTCGATCTCGGCTCGAAATTTCGAGTCTCGCACAGCCCTAGTGGAAGGATAATGGAATCAGGACACACCTGAAAACTGACTGATGACGTTTGGAATTCAAAATAAAGAGAATGTTTCTGAAAAATATGAATTTACTTTTATTTATTTTCACTCAACAAACTAAAATATGTGTTTGAAAGGAGGCTGGATCATGTGAATGACATAAAGAGATAGGGTACCAACAGCTTACCTTAAATGGAGTAGGCGCGCCGAAGAAGAAAACAAACAAACAAACTACTCTCTACACTCGCTGAGGAAGGTCACGTCGACCGAAAACGTTTCGATTATGTAGTTTATTTGTGTATTTGTGTATTATGTAATCTTTTGCGGTGGCGCGCCTACTCCATTTAAGGTAAGCTGTTGGCACCCTATATATTTATGTCATTCACTCAACAAACTAAAATGTATGTAGTAAATAAGAGATGTTTATGTTGTGTGCAGTGGAGCCTATGGTTACGTCCACGTCCTCGAAGCCAGTGGCCAGCCCCGCGTCTCACTCGCTCCTGCTCAACGGAAAGCCGAGCGGTCAACCTCTGTTCGCACCCCAGACTTCCACCAACAAACCTCTACACGTAGACACGCACTCCGACCCCGTCCCGTAAGTATAACCGTCGCACTACACTCGATTGGTTCATTGTAAACCATACAAGTATGTGTATGTATAGAGAGAGAGAGATAGTATTAGAGTGAATTTAAAATACCTATATTTATGTACATACATACTTTTCTGTTTAATTACCTTATAAACTTTGCTATTATACTGTTTGTTCTGTAAAGTAAGCCTTAGTCTTAATCTAAAAGATGTGTTTCAAACTAAAGAAGCAAAGCATAAATAAATAAATAAATTTCATTTGGTTACTCTAAATATGCAAGTATAGGCCTCGGGTTTGTTTAAAATTATAGGGCTGTGCGAAAAATTTGAGTTTTTGATAAGTAAGAATATTCTTGATATCCATATTTAGCTTTATGTCAAAATATCAAAATTTACAAAAAAATGCTAAATTTTGTAATTTTGGTGGCGGTGCCAGGTAGGTAGTTGTAATTAAATGAATCCTGGTTGGTACATTTTGTGGAGGTGCCGGGTCATAACACGCGAATTGTGAGATCATTAAAATCATTATGCATTTTTGGTTGACACAAAATTTATTAAAAATGGCCACATTTTAAGATTTGTTTTGTTACAAACGATAACTTTTTGATATATCGATCGATATCATATTCAAATTTTTTGTGTGGTATCGACAAATGAAAGATATGTCATAGCCCTGCCCTATTTAAAATTATCAAGTTTAGATAGTGGGATGCAGCCATTATGTGAAGCCATATTTTGTCAATAGTATTTACGTGCTACTCATTAAATTTTGAGTCGTGTAAATAAGGGAGCAGCCATAACTCAAAGGCAGCCTATAATAGAGCAAATACAGTATAGGTAATAATAATATGAATGCAAATTTTAAATTTATTGATTCCTTAGTACAAAATACATTGTAGGGAATAATTCTAGATAGTAAAAAATCAAATAAAAACATCAAAGTTCAATAAATATTAAGTATTGGACTTATGGACATCAAAGTTTTAAAGTTAATTATAACTATGTAATTGGCTCCCTCACATAAAGAACTGTGCAAAATGAATTTAGCTGGGACAGTGTGAATTTCATTTTCTAGATAATAGTTCCTGCAAGATGGCCTCTATGTATCGTTGTTATTGCTCTCTTCTGCCATCTTAAGATCCTCATTGAATTTGTCTCGCTACTATTCTGTAGTTGGTACAAGATTTCACTAGCAAAGTCAGCTGTTTTAATAGTAATTTAATAGTAATTTGATTGTAAAAAAAATTTGTTTGTTTTTTTATTTTAAAAAATTAAAAGAGTAGGCCCATTTTTAATGATTTGAGGCCAAATAAGGAATCACCATAAACGCAATAATTAACGATTTTTACAAACTCACAATCGCGTTTTATGACCCGGCACCTCCACCATATGCAGCAGCCAGGGTAATTTAATTTTGACAACCTACCTGGCACCTCCACCAACATTACAAAATTTTGCATTTTTTGTGTAAATTTTGATATTTTGGTATCGATAATATTCCCACATCGGAGATTTAAAAAAAAAACGCAAATTGGAATCAAAATCCGTCAATCCGTTTTGTACCTTCAAAATCCGTAAAAATGTCAACCCTGTTTTCCAGTAAATCCGATGTTACAATGTACGGTATATGCTTGCAGCTACTGCGCGCTGTACAACTACCGACCACAGAACGCCGACGAGCTCGAACTGAGAGAAGGAGACACCGTCTACGTAATGGAGAAGTGCGACGATGGCTGGTACGTCGGCTCGAGTCATCGCACCGGACAGTTCGGAACCTTCCCGGGAAACTACGTTCAGCGGATCTAGCCGCCACCCTGATGCTCCGGCCGCACGCTTGTCATTTAAATTTTTTAAAAACACGTGTCGAGCCATTGAAAGCGTAGAAGGGATCACACCGATCACACCTTCAAACACACAGAGTACGTCTCACTCAGTGTGTCAAGATATTTAATAAAATCAATTTTAAATTATCACAATAATAATGTAATGACAAACATTTGTAAACTATTATTAAGCAAATTATTATTATATAATAAATAGCCACAAGTCTGTTTGCGCCTGTGAAAGAAGGGACGGCTCATGACATTTAAATGACAAGTGTTGGCTAAGCATTTCAAGTGAGAG
The DNA here is from genome assembly GCA_024449915.1 of Sweltsa coloradensis. Lineage (NCBI taxonomy): Eukaryota > Metazoa > Arthropoda > Insecta > Plecoptera > Chloroperlidae > Sweltsa > Sweltsa coloradensis. The sequence continues at coordinate 1,016 of JAMZAV010007376.1, read as the reverse complement.
GGCAATACTGCATGCTCAATATGTGTACGGTGAGATCTGTTGATTCTCGAAGGTAACGATCGCCCTGAACTCGCGATGACGTTTAGGTAAGACACCTACGTACCTAATCGGGCGGTGTAGGGGTAAATTGTAGATATACGTACGGTCAAGTTTTGTCTGTATTTCTCATTAACTTGTTTGTAAAGTGTATTAAAAGGATTAAGTGAGTGTGGCCTAGCATGGGACGGCAGCCGCAAAGCTTTGAGATCGGGAACGCAACGAAGTGTGGCCTAATTTTCTCTTTTGTACTCGAGTACGGGAGTCGTAACGGACGTTTTATATTCTTGTCGTCAGCAAAGTCGTCTGCTGTCGGAGGGGTTGAGGACTCTCCTCAAATGCACGGATAACAAGGAGATACACTAAACGTATGTGGACAAATTTTGTCAATTTTTACCAAAAATCTATATTAAGTAATTTATATTGATTATATTAAGTCTGTCAATGATCTATTACAACTCTTGCTTGAAGCGTATTGGTTTGAGACTCGGGCAAGGAAAACATCGCAAATAGAACGTTCCATGTCCGTCCGTCCTGGGCCTCACGTAGCCCTTGGATAGCGCTGGGAGGTTGGCTTATCTACACCGAACGCTGGTTTACTCTCGGAACTAAATAGAAAAACTACTTTCCAGCAAATATCGAATTTGGAAAATGATAACAGATTAACGCCAATATTATCTATTACCTGGTCTCGATCCCATATGTGAGCAATGCTGAGCGATGTGACTCACCAAGCGCTCTCATACTTAACCGTAACGGCCCGTTATATAATACGTGTAGGGAAACGTGTGCGCACGGTAATCTTTTCTCCTATCGCACAACTGCGTACATTGTGGCTTCACCCACATCTCTTAATGACTCGACTTCTCTTACAAAGCCCACTGTTTACAAATAGCGGTGCGGTTCACAAGGCTTTGTGTTCCACAACCTGAGTTATCAATACTCAAAATCTTCATCTTCACTATTTATTAGAAATTTAG
>JAMZAV010007375.1:0-25875 GCA_024449915.1 Sweltsa coloradensis | reverse complement strand
AAAAACTCAAGCCTGGGATGCGCCAATTGTATCATTTGAGGCGTCTAGGTCAACTAAGTGTTTCTAGGTTCTAACAAGCCTGACATAGTTCTCTAGTCATGAACCAGAGTTTCAACGGTGAATCCTCTCTCCTTCATGGTCTATGTTTTCATCGTGCAACTCTAATTGTTTGGACCTCATCAAACCTTGTCCAGGTTTCCAGTAACTGTTCAAGTCTAATTTGTATCTTATTGACATCCTGCGATATGTCGAGACTACTGACAAACGTCTGAATTCGTGAAATGGTAGCTTTATAAATACCTCTCTGCTGACCCAAAGCTTGATTTGTTTTGTGTCCATGTTGAAAAGGCTAAAGTAATAAATATTTGTCTGACCTGTTTTTGCTGGTTGCTGACACTGTGGGCAAAGCAAACTCGTGATAAATCTGGCGCGGTTGGCCCAATGATTAAAACTGGTAGGCTTTCTTAAATGTGGACTGTTTTATTTCTTTATTTATTTGAATTACTTTACTTTAAAACATAGTACACTCATTTCACATTCATTTCAAACTCGTTCGTTGCTAGGACTACTATAAAACACATCTAATAAAAAAAACATGATGTGAGGCCACAGCCCTCACAATGCATAATAATATTATGCCTTCTAAACTCAAACAAGGGGTAACAAAAGGCTTAACATACTGGCCACGGGGAATTGCGGATTTCTTCTTTAGTTAAGGATGATTGGGGTTTACTTTTGGGGTTTAAACATTTGATTTTAAATTTTTATTGATGACACCCTTGGTTTAATGTTAAATTTCTACGTTAAAGTACTTCCCAAAATTTTCAAACAAAATGATGGTGCTAAAAATATACTAGAAACCCCTAATTTGCTCATAGTTACCTGTTGACATAATGACCTGAATAATGAATTATTTGATAAATGGTTCAACATAGTCGTGTGACCCACTCTATTCAAAGCTTAGTTTTGAAGTAGAATAATAAGAAATAAATTTTAAAATGCCTTTGTTGACCTGTACCTTTATCGTCCTTTTTTAAACCTTTGGGAAAAACTGTTTCAGCATGACTGCATACTTATAGCACATCCAAATGCATGTGATATTTTAAAACCCCGTTTTTTTTATAAAATGCACTCAACATGTAAGTACTATATATCAATATGATATTAGGCTGCATTGCGAACGCTTTTTACTGTCGCGTTGATGGATGAGCATTTTTATACCATTGAACCCTCTTTACTATATTTTAACTTTGTTGTTTTTCAAGTTGTTTACATAGAATATACCATTTTAAAAGGAGTACCAAGTTCCTGGTAGATCCTTATGGTAATAAACCATAAAAATAAATAATAGTAATTGCGTTGTTTGTGAGTCTATCCCAATGGTAAATCGTGGCCAATCAGTGGCTAACTGATCGCTAGTTGCTCATCAATGAAGTAAAATTTAAGAAGGAATTTGTTCAGGTCCGCTTTTATTGGGTTGAAATGAACGTTCTTTCTTATGATTGGACCAAAATGTGACTAGCTAGAATTGTACTGTAGTATGACGTTCATATAAACAGTAACATAAATAATACAAATCAACAAATAACAGATGTTTAAATCGCGCACTTTTAGGGACCATTTTCCGAGAGCGCACTTTCTCGCTCTCTGGTGGCGCGGCAGTGAGAACATTTGCTAAATATTGTATAGACCACATAAAATAAACAAATTTTTGCTCTTTAGCACAGCCAGTCGACCTCTTGTTCATAAATCTAAGTTCAAAATGACCAACCTCAAGTGCGATTCTCTTCAGTATGCTATACATAGCTACATGCTGGCATCAAATCGGGTTGATCTGGCTGCATTCTTTGCTCATGAAAATGTAAAAAGCTCATCGTCCTTGTCGGTATTGAGGCGTTGAGATCTTGACCAAATTGGATCAAAGTGAAATGCGTTTTGAATACCAGTCAAAAAGTTCTTTGTAAATGCACCCCCTGTAGATGCAAAAATACGTGATGGGCTGAGCCCCCCCCCCCCCAACACCCGGGCCTCTCAATTACATTCTAAGATTATGTAGACAGTGTCTTTCCTCCCTTCCTCAAGAACGAACTAGCGTCTGTGCTAACGCATAGACATCATCTGGGATAAGTACTTCCCAATAAGTCTTTAAATATGATATGGGACAAACATTTAGGAGACGCGTAACTCCAACTACAAAAATTCCCAAAGGATGGCCAAATTTTCTACGTGATTCTGCAATAAAGAATTTGTTTTGGCTGTTAGCCTCCAGCATTTTATCAATGAAAAATGAGGAAGGCAAAGAATCATTAGCACACTTGATACCCTCTTAGTTACTACCACCATACTCAATGCTATACCACTATATATACAGGATCTCACAGGCGGGTTAGCCCCAATGTAATCACAAGCAGGGAGACACGCGCATAATGGTGCACGCTGCTGTTACTCAGGGTTTCATGCGTATATTGCTACTGATGTGCTAGCAGGGTGCGAATTAACGACTTTGCAGAGGGGGGGATGGTTTAGAATAGTAGTTTCGTTGGCAAACCGGGGTCTGGGGCGAAGCCCTAGCCGCCGGAGGCGATTTTTTTTTGGGTATTATTGCCCTTGAGATGGCCTTAGAAGTGATCTGAGGAAAAATTTGGGGGTATTATTGCCCTCAAGATTGTATTAGAAGCGATCTGTGGTATTATTTTGAAAGGAATATGTGTAAATTGACGCATTATTTATTTACATTACGAGATAAAGTCACTTGATATGTTATGAGATGAGATGGGAATCCAGAGGTGGGGATTTAGCCATCCCCGGCGGGGATACCTTTCAGTAACCCAATCCAGAGGGGGGGATTTCCCCCCCACCCCCCCCTCAATTCGCACCCTGTGTGCTAGTCCTTGCAATCAGCTGTGTTTACAAATGACTGGCATTGAAGCGCTATAGGATCATCTGGGGACTGGAAGGAACCATCAGTATGTCACCACACACCATGTTGCAGATTATCTAGGTAAATAAATAACCGTATTGACTTTGTTCTAAAATAGGATACCGGCAACCGATTTTAATTATTCACTGGTTATTTTATTAAATCTTTAGCACTTCCTATGTTCTACGCGTTTTCGGGATGAAAAAGGTTCCTCCTTTCGTGTTGGCATTCGAGCTGCCATTGAGCTGCCATTGAGACTTTAAAGATGTTTGTAGTAGTATTGAATAAAATTAGAGATCATTTTACATATCACATATCAAGAGCTACAAAAATGTACGCTTGAGATACTCTAGAACAAATTGTGTATGTTAATTTTCATTTTTTGCCCAAGTAACACTTTACGTAAATGAAATGAATGTCACAAAATACTTTTCACCCAGTAAAACAGACGGCTAGAAACGATTTATCCGAAAAAAGGGACGTCTGTACAGCACATTCGACCCTCAATCTATCAAAGACGTCTGGGATCAAACACTCTTCCTACAACAACAGCTGCCTTGGCCTTCGGAGTGGGGATGGGATATGACGGCAGATGGGTGCCAGTGTGGACCATTCTTACAATTGCTATTGAAGAATGTACGGAGTTAGTACGATGAAAGGTGCAAGGAAGGATGTGGAGGATGATGCAAGTGTCTCAAACTTTAATGAAAGTACACAGCTCTGCCAATGCGTCGCACTTTTTGAGCTTAAAGGGGCTATTAAACCAAAAATTATTTTTTTACCGCATAATCTATGGATGGCATATTACTACACTAAAATGCTGTTTAAAAACTTATTAGTATCTTGTAACTGTGATTTGATATCAATTTCAATTTTTTAGACCCAGAAAAAGCGAAAATTTGCGTTTTGGAAAATTTCTTAAATCGGCTTTAGCCTGCACCTTTGTTATTCCACATAGATACTAGAGCATCATAACAATCTAAATGGCCCCTTTGTAACATCGTGTCTTGAAACTGGGAACAATTAATATACTCTCAAACACGAAAAAATATGCTTCCAAAATCACACCTCTTCTTGGTTACTGCATATTTGACTGAACCACTTCCCCAAAATTTACAAAAAAATAAATAGGATTTAAGAAAAGGCTGTAGAGTACGTCAATAAGGGCCCAAATATTTTTTTGATCAAATCCTCTAAGGTCACGGGGCATAAAGACGTCCCATGTTATTTCTTATAAGAGATTTTTGCCGATGGGACCTAGCTTGAAAAATACCAAGTTTGACATTTTGGGGGTGGTGAACAATATTTTTTTAGTTAATTTCTAAATTTATAACTAGCTGGCCTGAATGAAATATATTTTTTTAGTCTAGCGGTTGAATACCCCTTTAAGGCTGTTCCAGACGCTGGGTGCAAGTTCCCCAAAAGTATTTATTTCGTCATAATTATGTTTATATGTGGATATGGTGACAAAAAGTCAAATTTTGAATTTTTTTAAATAAAATTGAAGGTGTCCCGGTAGTTTTAAGTACTCCATGTTTCTACTGTTTCAATAAAAAAACTACTGGTTTAAACCGGACACAATTTAGTGTGCCTTTAGAATGAAGTTTCATGATGGTCTTATAGTTGGCCGATTGTAAATTTTTAAATAGATTTTAAACTGTGAATTTCTCGCGTCCCGCTACGTATTGTCTATAATTTTTGTCAGATTTTAAATTCTGTCATTTCTACCAAAAGCCATATTTCTAATAAGTGCTGTGCATAAGAACATTGTGGCAAAACTGCACTTTCCAATGAGCTATCGCACTTTAAAATCGGTTAAGAACTTTTCAAAAAGTAAAGTAATTTTGAGTGTATTGCAAAAGCTCCCGTTTTGGTCGAAAAATTCCTCTCGGCGAGCTCGGAACACGGCAGACCAGTGCTGCTCTCGCGACTCGAGAGCGGAGCGGAGCTACATTGTACTACGACCTCTCACACACAAACAAAACACAAACGCTGGACAGCTCAGCCGTCGCAAGCAGGGATATCGTGTTGCAGGTCATATAGCCTTGTGAAGTACGCCGCAGTCACAGACTGACGTGCTTTCGTATTTTCTGTGCATGCAGTCAATTCACATTTGAAAACGTGTAATATGCCTAAGTAGTAACAATGTATTATTTTATTGAATGAAATATAGGTCAGACCAATAAACGAAACTCTTGGGGGAAAACCCGGAAGTCTCACTCTCGTCACCTATCTATATAGACAAATGTATTTGATGACCAAATGAGCTCCCTACTAATTGAAACAGTGAGCATTGTCTATTGAAATAAAGTGTACGTTGGACAATTGGGCATGACCAGTCAAGCACCCCTCACCCCTCTATTCCCGCATTTACACGAACTTTTCCAGTTTACACTACTTGCTTGTAAGTTGACACGTGACATAATAAAACATTTATCAATATTGGGAGAAGGGATTTTGATAAACACTGCCCTGTATTTGAAATTTACTAAAAGCCGATCTCGACTAGAAAGAAAGTCGGGCACGTAAAATTTTATTCCCCCATGCCCGTGGGCATGTGGGTCTCTCACTAGTCTCCGTCGCAAGATAAGCCTGTGAAAAAAGATAAGTCACTTGTCCAGTAACAGATGGCCCTTTCATCTGGTTTATATTATCTTGTCACAGGGTTTGTCAAGGTCACGATGCGTTGGCGTGGGGCATGGGAAGGGGGGGGGGACTGGAGCCCGAATGCTGACTAGTAAACAAGATAAGGAAAAGGGAGTCTCTGCAGTATCTCTATTCCCATGTGTTTAATTTCAGTTATCACCTAGCTTTTGACTTCTAGCAGATTAAAAACATTGGAATTGTTATGGTAATTATTTATGCAGTATAATCTCTGGAAGATCGTAAGTGGGAAGGTGGGGTAGAGGGGGGGGGGATACTCGACCCACTGCCACAAGTCGGCGGCATGAAGAACAAAGGACATTGTCACATTATAATTCGAAGAAAAAAAACCGCTATATGTCCTGTAACTTATTTTAATTTTTTTTAAAATGGGCATGTAAGTTTTCTGTATGGACATGTTAAAATTATCTCCAACATGCCCAGAAAAATTTTTTGAGCCCCCGCAAGTAAGTGAATTATTGACTTACCCTAAAATCCTCATGGGTTTCAGGTTTATAGCTCTGGAATGTAAAAAATTAGGCCTAATATGAAATGTTCTTGAATAGACACGGAACGATAAAAAATATTAATTTTTGGGAAAATAAAAAAATTGATATTTAAAAAATTGAAGATCAGCAGACAAATAATTAATTAAATAAAGTAAAAGAGTAAATGATACAGTACATGATACTAACTGCTGAGGGCACATACGAAATGATAATCATATTATGAACTACGCCCGACGATATACACTGACCAAATGAAAGGAGGACAGAGTGGGAGAGGTTTTGGTATCGCTACAGAAGAAGGTAGCATCCATTCAGATGTATAATGCAACAACAAATTTAGAGATTAAAATGTACCCGTCCTGATGGCTAGTGGTTAAGACCCTCCACCTGGAATGTGGGAGATCCCTTGGTTCGATTCCCGGTTGGGCGGACTTTTTTAATTTCTGAATTGTAGTAAATAAAAGGTAGCAAAGCTTTCACTATTATTTTAAAAATCCGTTAGAAGGCAAGTTTGCACCCGCCAGGGTTGAGCAGAGGTAAAATGCTCGGCGTCGAAAACATGTATTATACCCCAGTTCACGCGTCGCATATATATATCCGCAAATTACGCTTTGGCTTTACGACATAAACGTCACGTCAAAAAATTATTAATGTATGTTACTTTCAAAACAATTATAATTAGGAAGACATCAATAATAAAACCATTAATGGGAAACTAAAACCGATTCTTGTTCGAATAAGCCAATATTTACTTAATCAACATATTATGCACAATGTGTGGAGTGAGCGTGAGGAAAAACAGATTTGGGGGCTTTTGGCTTTGTCGGTATTATTTACGATGTGGAAAGGGGTGACCTTGGGATCTTAGGACGATGCCTGTTTTCTTTGCTTCAAGTTCTTGATGCTATGATTACTATGCTTTGTTGAGTCGTATGAAATTAGTGAGAGATAACGCATGTGTGGAAAATCTCTAGGGGCAAGGTCATCGGCGGGTCGGACGGAGTCTGTCCGTGGCCGCCTTCATCTACGCAGCTTCCTCGTAATAAGTGCAATCATAAAATATAATATCTTTAAATGAATGTTGAGTTGATTGGTCTGTTGGTTGTCTGGAATATTTTAATTGTAAAAAAAAAAAAAAATCGACGCAAATATTCAACATATTCCACGCATTATACATGGGTATTTTCGACGTGGAGTGTCAAATATTATTTTGCTTTGCGTCTCTACCCAACCTGACTCACGCCACCGGCAATCTTGACTGAAGGCCGCCATTGTCACAATCACAAACAAATGGAATATAAGCCTGCATAAAATTAATTAATAAATACCAATGTTGGCTTTGTACATTTAAAAATACTATTTTTTCACACAAATGCGTTTTTACGTTTTAATAATTATGATAAGTTCAGTTGTCCGTCCTTTTATTTAGCGATCGAGACGATCTATTTATCCGTGCCGAAATATAAAGGAAAACTAATTTTCATGTTTATACTTCAAAGTTGTTTAGCTTATTTAAAACACTAAGGCTCAAGTATTGTGCTATGTAAACAAGAGTAAACAGTTCTAAACATTTTCCCTTACTGTAGAGCGCCCCATAAACTCCTGATCTACATGACATGTTCTTCTCGGTTTTTTCTCAATAAAGTATCAGTGCCAATGCCCAAAACCCTTTTCGAAATTTATATTTGTTTTCTAGTGTTTATTTATTTGTACTTTTATTCTTTTATTTTCTCTTTCTCTCTCTTTTATTCTACATTAGATTAGGTGGGAAAAGAGATGTCGGCTACAGTAAGGTTGTAATTGCACCGGAAACGGGTGGAAATCGCTTTTTAGTTTCAATCAATAGAAATTGCCATTGACATCAATTGTTAACAACAAATCAAATATTTCATGAAAAAAGTATCTCGGCTTTCCCAAAGGAGCTAGAAGCACAAATCAAATTGTGTCAGACTCGCGAAAGTGTGATCAAAATAATGGAGCTATTATCTATTAGATCTTGCGAATAAACTGTTTAAATAATTGGCCGTACTACCCCTTCCACTCTACGGGTGACGCATCTACCCCTCCAAAACGCTGAAACCCTTCTCGAGAGAAATACGATACGCGCGCCGAGTTGAGTCGGCGACCCTGCTGTATAGCGCGCTTCTCAAGACGGACGCCTGCACACCCCAATAACCCACAATTAGTCAGTTGAACATTCTATGTTAAAGGGTAAAAAGGGCGTGTCGCATCAAAAAAGTATAATTGATCAAGAATAACAGTCGCGCATGCTAATTGTTGAACAGTTATTTAACCTTTGGGATCATGGTTCCTGAATTCCTGTAGGCTTAGCCCTACTGCCTGCTTATTATTATTTTAAATTATTTCCGGTACTATCATTAACGGATCAATTAAAAATCACTTCGTAGTTATATCCCCTCACAATCAACAACTCCCCCCCCCCTCCCAGCCGCACGGTCGAGATACTACGGCTGGTAAAAGTGGCCTTGACAGTGATGATAAACAGCTGCGCTGCGATGATCCCGTCTAAAGGGGTTCCTCATCTCGGTGAGTTTTATCTCTATGAGCCCAATCGGTAAATAACAGATAGCTAAGGTTCATATAACATTTTATAATTTTTAAGAACTAAGCCTACATCGCATCTTGGTTATTACGGTTAAGTACTATAATCAACAACGGGTGGGAAATTTTTACCCTTCCTCTTAATGAATGTTAATCTAAACAGTTTATTACCATAACGATCAACCAGGAAATTGGTACTCCTTTTAAAATGATATATTCTATGTAAACACGTTAAAAAACAACACAAAGTAAAAGTATAGTAAAGAGGGTTCAATGGTATAAAACTGCTCATCCATCAACGCGACAGTAAAAAGCGTTCGCAATGCAGCCTAATATCATATTGATATATACTTACATGTTGAGTGCATTTTATAAATAAACGTGTTAATATATCATATGCATTTGGATGTGCTATAAGTATGCAGTCATGCTGAAACAGTTATCAAGGTCAAATAAAGGACGATAAAGGTCACAGGTCAACATGGCATTTTAAAATTTATTTCTTATTATTCTACTTCATCTAAGCTTTAAATAGAGTGGTCACACGACTATGTTTAACCATTTATCAAATATGTCATTACGCAGGTCATTATGTCAACAGGTAACTATGACCAAATTAGGGGTCGCTAGTCATATTTTTAGCACCATCATTTTGTTTGAAGATTTTGGGAAGTACTTTAACGTAGAAATCCAACATTAAACCAAGGGTGGCATCAATAAAAATTTAAATCAAAATGTTCAACGCCCAAAATTATAACCCAAATCATCCCTTAATGGAGAAATCGGCAATTCTCCGTGGCCAGAATGTTAAGCCTAATGTTACCCCTAGTTGGTAAAAATTTCAAGTTTCTATCCCCAAACCAAAGGGGATATTTGACTAACGAGAGAAAAAGGGGTGAACAAAAGTGTTTAATTAAATACAGTCCAGAGATAACGTTTTAATAGGTACTGAAATTTTTTTGAAAAATACAGAATATAGTTAGATGGTTGATACAGCGACCGTAATAGTGTATACTAAAAAAGTTTTAAAGTCCCCCCGCGTGGTTGGATGAGCGTATATGGGCATTGAGTGCCATGTGTACGCGGATTTTGTTGTTTGTAAAAAAAAAACATTTTTAGTCAAGATTATTTTAATTAAATTAAATTAAAAAAAATTAACTTAATTTTTTTTATTAAATTAAATAAAATAAAAAATTAATTTAATTTTTAAATTTTGATCGTAATTTTAAAAAAAAAAAAAAATCTTTTAAAATTGCAATTTTCATAAGAAAAAATTTTTCGATTGCGCTAAATTAACAGAATATATAAGTTCAGAAATTAAGGTTCTGTAAAAAAAAATCTTTAAATCGGATAAATCTGTGGGTGTTTAAGTCAAAAAATTTTTTAAAAAAAAAAAAAACCCCTTAAAATTTACGTTTTTCATGAGAAAAAATTTTTTCGATTACGCTCAAATTTCACACAATATCTTAATTCTTTAAATTGGGTTCGTGAAAAAATTATTTAAAAGGATTAAAACAGTAGGTTAGGGTTATAAGTCGAAGAAATTTTTAAAAAAAAAAAATAAAACGTAAAATTGCGTTTTTATTTAAAAAAAAATTCCCCATTGCGCAAAAAAAGTGGCAGTCCAAGTCAAAAAGATTTCAAAGGCCTCCAAAAATTTCATCGCAACGGGGTATCGGTTTTGCGGGAATCGTGTTAACAAACATACAAAAATTCAAAAAAAAAGAAAAAAAAGAAAAAAAAAAAATTCCGGATTTTTTTTCCAGTGTAGTGAAATTACTTAATATTAGTGGGGCAAAAACAGTGACCGAGGACTCTTGAATAACCTTCAAACACTTAACGGAACTGATACGCTAATAATAATAGCAGGAACTAATGACATTGGTATAAACCAAAATAACATACGTGACGCTCTCATTAAATTACGTCATAGTCAATACAGCTGCTTGCCTAAAGTAATAGTATCCGAAGTACTGCCCCGTTTCCAACTGAATTGGACAAATAAATGACTCAATCTCCAAAGTAAATCATCATATAAATTATCTCCTACAAAATACATTAGGAGTTACTGTTCTTCTGTGAAACCATTCAGAAGAGAGCATTTACCAAACATGGTTTACATCTAAACCTTGCGGGTAAACAACTATTTGCCAAGATTATAGCTGATGAGATTTGCTCTATCAGAGAAAGGTATAGGTCTAACAAGAGGACCTTTCTTCTGTACTCCGGCAAACAGGCCTATGATTATGGTAACAAATGTCATGGACACACCAATCAGCGAGTTGGACCATACCCCCTGCCTCAAGCCAATGGTCTCACAAGAGGCCCGAAGCTGCCTACAAGAAATTCACGACACTGCCCATGTACCCGCTACTCAAGAGGAAGCCATTGCAGACCCAGTATCAGCAAACAAGGATGCAGCCCATTCCGCCAGTAAGGAATCGCCTACAGAAAACACAGATACTACTAGCAGTTCTGGAAGAGACCAAATGCCGGATGAATCCCAAATTAAGGAAGTTCTCTTAGAAGACTCAAATGAGTATCTGGAAGGTGATAGTAGTATGTTTTTAGGGTTTGATGAGACGCCGTTTTGTAGTGATAGTAAACTGGCTCAAAAAGGATTAAAAGAGGTCATTGACAGGTGGAATGCAGAGATAGTAGAGTTAGAGGAAGATAGAGTTTATGAAGATCCTTTTCGGTTAGTCCAGCAACCATTAAAAAACACTTAGAATTAGAGGAGATGGTAAAGACAAAATATGAAAGTAAAATTAAACATAAAGAAAAACATTATGCGAATAGTACACCAAAATATCCAAGGTCTTACACAATCAAAATTAGAGAGTTAAATATAATTCTAGATACTCAACATAAAAGAATGAACCTATTGACATAATATGTATATCAGAACACTGGAAAACAAATGATGAAATAACTAGTATTACAATTGAAAATTATAACCTTGGTTTCTTGTTACTGTAGAAAAACTCATAAGCACGGGGGAGTAGCAATCTTTGTTAGCCATAAATGGATTCAATATGCTGTATCTAAATCAAGTATCACTCAACACAGTACTGAACTTGATTTTGAATGTGCTTGTATTGAACTAAAAATACAATTAAATAAATGCAAAACATGTAATATTATGGTAGTAGCTATCTACAGATCCCCAACTGGACAAATTCAACACTTTTTAGATAAACTGAACGTATTTTAACTAAATTACAAAAAACAAATAAACAATTAGTAGTACTAGGAGACTTCAATGTGAATGTCTCAGCTGATAGTAAAGACCCTAATAAAGAAATGCTAGCTAATCTTCTTGACTCTTATAACATGATGCTCACCATAAAAGATACAACTAGAATTGATCCACGGTGGCAACTTCAACGATCATTGATAATATAGCAACTGACACTACATTACCATTCAACTCCCGAGTAATTGACTTTGGAATTGCTGACCACTATGCCCAAGAAATTGCAATACAGTATAATTATTATCAGCTACCTATACCCACCAAAATTATACGTGTTGTAAATGAGAACTCTTTAAAATAATCTAGCTGAAAGCTTAGAAGGAGAAAATTGGGAATGTGTAAACAGTTTCAGAGACAGCAGATGATAAATATGATGCATTTTCAAATAATTACTTTACTATTTTAATAAAAATTGCCCCACTAAAACAAATACAAAATAAACCATCCTACAAATTGCAAAATTGGATAACTAACGGTATTAAAGTCTCAAGTGCTAATAAAGGAGCCTTTTATACATTAACTCACAGTTCCCAAATGTGCCATTCCTAAAAACATATATAAAATCATATTAAAAATTTACAAAAGAGTTCTTAAAAATGCAAAAAGTAACCAAATTAGAGAAACCATATCAACTTCAGACAATAAGTCAAAATCAATTTGGAAAATAATAAATGAAGAAATAAATCGTAAGCCAAAAAAGCCTAATGATAATATAACTCTTCTCAACAATAATACATTAATTAAAGATCCCAACGTAGTAGCCACAACATTGAATAAATATTTTACGAGTGAAGCATCTTACCTGACAAATAATATAAGTACCAGAAATTATCCAAATAATCCAAATCATAATTTCCAAACTTACTTATCAAAGTCAAACAAAAAGCCCAATTAACTCCCTATATTTGTATGAAACAAACCCTAAAGAAATAAAAGATATTGTACTTAAATTAAAGCCAAAGCACTCTGCAGGTATTGATGATTTGTCGATTATAGTTATAAAAAAATGTATAAATGAACTAGCTGAACCTTTATCCGACATTTTCAATACTTGCTTTGAAGATGGTTGTCTTTCCCAAGGCAATTAAAAATATCCAAAATTATACCAATATTTAAAAAAGGAAGTAAACTCATTGCAAGTAACTATAGACCTATATCCATCCTTCCAGCTGCCTCAAAAAATATTAGAAATTTTGATATTCAATCGAATGATCGCATTCTTCGATGAAAATAATATCATAACAGAGAGGGACAAAATGGCTTTAGACGAGGCAAATCAACAAGTGACACAATTAGTAGATTTCTAAAAACTATTGTTGAAGCAGTCGACTCAAACATACCAACATTGGCATATTTTGTGATCTAACAAAAGCGTTTGATTGTGTTGATCACAAAATACTGCTGGACAAGTTAGAGTACTATGGTATACATGGGAATGCATTGAAACTCTTAACATTCTTACCTGACCGACCGACTACAATGCGTAGTACTGACTGATCTTAAGAACAACAAATTTACAAACATTAAATCAGAATTTGAAAAGGTTATTTGTGGAGTTCCACAAGGATCGATCCTTGGGCCCCTATTCTTCATTATCTTTATTAACGACCTACCTGACAATATTGATGATGCCGAGTTGTTTGCTGATGACTTTACTACTAGCGTTACGGCTGCGAATACAGTTTTACTCAAAGAAAAGGGAGAAAAAAGACTTACTGAGTCTATTGAATGGTTTACAATGAACAAACTATTGCTTAATTCTCTAAAAACAAACTTTCTAGGTCTAACAATAGATAAAAACTTAACATGGCATGCTCAATTAAGATACTGATAAAAAAAACTCAGCTCTGCTTGTTTTGCAATTAAAAGCATCAAACATATAAGCAATGTATCAACTGCTAAAGTATGCTACTTTTCTCTATTTGAATCACATCTAAGATATGGGATAGAATTTTGGGGAATGTCAACTGCATCTTCATTGTACAAAAACGAGCAATTAGAGCATTATATTCCCTTGGGCAAATGGAGCATTGTAAACCTTACTTTATTGCTCTGAACATTCTTACAGTTCCATGTCTTTACATTCTTAAATCAGTCTTAAGCATTAAGAAAAACATCCAAATCCTTGCAGTTAATGCGAATGTACATACTCACAACACAAGGCAAAAACATGATCTCCATCTTAGCCAATGTTCTACAAACCTTGGCCAGAAAAACTCTGATTATATAAATAAAATTCTCTACAACCTTGTTCCAAAAGAAATCAAAGATATACCTCAATACATTAAATTTAAAAATGAGCTGACAAAATTTTTATTACAAAAAGCTTACTACAGTGTAAATGACTTTATCACATCAACTGACCTACCATAATTTTCAATCAGTTGGTTGTTAAATGTTACAATATTGAAATTTGGAAATTAATGTTCTTATTCATTTCTCTTTATCCAAGTTAATTAACAATGTAATATTGTAAACTTGCACTGTATCATTGGCTTTTGGTAGTTAGCCTATATATTACCTAATATGAGAGACAATGTAATGAAAGATGATTATTTGTTAGTGTAGTGTATTTTGTATTATTAGTAGTGTATTTTGTTATTAGTAGATGTACTGTATGTATAGTATTTATACATATACTATTGTGTAAACTTCATTAAGTTTAATAATTGTGTACAACTAAAATGGACTACACGGTGAAAACTGTTGAAACCTGTAACTATTGTTATTTGTTGTTGTCCAAAATAAATAAATAAATTGAATCTTCGCTTCCCTCGCTACGCTCATCCAAAAATTAACCCGCGCGGATGTGATTGGGTCAAATACATGATTTTGCACAATGGAGTGCACAATAGGGGGTCCGGGGCGCCCCGGATTTTTTTTTATTCTTACAGTGTGATTGGAGTATTTTAACATGTTTTTGAAAATTTTTGAATAACATATTTTTAGTTGTGGGTGGGATTCAAAATAGTTATCTCCAGATTTATTACCCTGTTATTTACCCGGTTACCAACCTCTGGATATGGCAGTGGTTAGATATTTCCATATTTTAAAACTTTTTAAATTCAAACATATTTTTCATAAGCCTAGCTGTTTTACTTTCTTTTTAGAACATTCTTTAGGGAAGAGACAAATTTATAAATTTTTATAAAACTTGATTTTATTTTTTATTTTTTATAACTTTAGGCAAGTGTAATTTTGGTGTGACAAGTAGTTTTTAAGGGAAATTGTTTGTTGTTTCTATATCTTAATTTCGGGACGCGGGTCAATTGGATGTAAATCGGGACTGTCCCGCATTTTTCGGGCATCTGGTCACCCCAAGCCCAAATCAACTTTTCAATTTTGTAACATAAAATACTCCTATGCCTACTTGTAAAGTAAGTTCAAACACACACCACATGTAGTTTTGCATCTGTTACGCACATTATTTAAAATTGACAATAGTTATCAATTTTTTTGCTTTAAATGACTAAAAATTGTAAAATTGCTAAGCAGGCACTAGACTATAAACCAGATGAGCCCTAAATTTGATTTCTACATTTTTAGAAAAACTCCAAAATGTGCCGGATTGGAAGTGTGACGAGTGCTGATACTCACTGGGGAGGGTTTTGAGGATGAGTGGTTTGCTTGTGGTTGAACTCTAGCGGTCCGTGGAAGTCGCAAGCCTTGCAGGTCTAACTGATGGTTGGTCCCCTTCTTCTGGGACACGATGAGCACAGTCTCCGGGTTGTCACAGCCGGGACAGAGGACACACTTGCGGATGAAGCCGTCGAGGAGGTCTTGAAGCATGATGGCCTCGTGCGAGCCGTTGACGAGAAGCAGTCGTTCTTGAAGTTGAACTGGGTCTGCTCACAGCCAAAGTATTTAGTGGGATCTGAGAACAAGAGTCAACCTGTTGTATGACTAACTAAATCCAAAACCATAAGATAACTAAGGTCAGGGATAACAATTTGTTAAAATCATTTATTGAAGTAAGTGCACAAAAATACAACCCCTTGGGTTTCTGATGGTAGCAATTGAATGGTTACTAATAATAGTAATAGTAGTGTAATTACTAACTAATTAGTGTTGGTTGGGCAAAGATTGATAGCGGCTGGGTGCCATAGATATTAAACACCTATAGTAGGCTAGATCAGGGGCGCTGACTCTGTGGGTAATGAGGCTGAAGCACCCCTCAGATTGTTTGGAGGACCCCTCCAAATATTCTGAATCTAAATAAACATTCGACCAATATAACACATTTTGAGCTGTCCTGTGGCATTTCTTGTTTGCGAATAACAAATCTACTCCCCTAACATACAATGGTAGACTTTCCTGTGAATGCCTAAACAGAAACTAAAGGGAATTTAAAAAATACATTTTATACATGCAGTTCCATTCTTTTCGTAATACTAAACCAACATCAGTGTCAATGTCCACTCTTAATTGTAAAGAGGCTGGGGTGATTGTCCTCCCCCCCACCCCCCGCGTTAGATTTTGCTTGCGCGACCAATTACCATCACCTATTGTGCAATTTTAGATTTTTAAACGAGGTTTTAGGCTATCAAAAGAAGTACCCGAAATTCCGAAATTTTCTCGCCTTCGGCTATAAGAGACACTTACGGCTGAAACTTTCAAACCGACACTGATTTTGCAAAATCACACTACCTCCCCCTCCCCATAGATACGTGGATAGGTAGTTTTTGATTTATAATTGGATGAGCGTAGCGAAGATTCCATTCTACTATACTGAAGAAAAAAATCCGGAATGTTTTTTTTTCTTCTTTCTTTCTTTTTTCTGTTTGTATTTTTGTGTGTTTGTTAACACGATTCCGGCTAAAATCAATACTCCAATAACCAATTGCGATGAAATTTTCTGGAGGCCTTCGAAATCTCTGATTTTAGAACGGCCACGTTTTTGAGCGCAATCGAAAAATGATTTCTCATGAAAATCGTAATTTTACAATTATACTTATAACACCTACATGCTTTAACCGATTGTAATGATTTTTTCACAGTACCCTAACTATATGAATTAATATATGCGTATGAAATTTGAGCGCAATCGAAAAATTATTTCTCATGAAAATCGCAATTTTATGATTTTTTTCGATTTTTAAAACATTTCTTCGACTTAGTTTTAACACCTTCATGCTTTATCCGATTGTAATGATTTTTTCACAGAACCTTAATTTTATGAATTAATATATTCGTGTAAAATTTGAGCGTAATCGAATTGATTTTTAAATAAGTTCTTCGACTTAAAACACCTTCATGCTTTATCCGATTGTAATGATTTTTTCACAGAACAACAGAAAATCTGTATAACACATGGCAGTTTAATGCACCAATTACGCTCATCCAACAACGCGCCTGAAAAAGCGTTTGCGAAGCTTCCTAGTTATATGAAAATCTTGAGAAAAAATTTATTTCCCATGAATCAGGACCAGATCCGCTACTGAATAAAATGTATCTAATTCATGACAGTTAAAAGGATAATTTCCTTCGAAGTGTCATTGAAATATTTCAGCACCCCTCGGAATTTAGAAAACCCGGCGCCCCGGGGCTAGATACGCAGTCTCCAATACCTCCGCACTGACGCGAGCGTAGCAAATTGAAGAGTCAATTTGCCATATTCAAGATGGCAATTTGGTGTTTTAATTTATGCTTTTTGATGCAATAAAGTATTTTACTGGATTGTTTGATATGGGTTTAGCTTGTGCAGCATGGGAATGTACAAACAGAAACAATAAGAAGTTTTTGCATAAGGGAATTTAGTAAACATTTGGTGTTAACGGCTAGTATGCTCACCTGTCAACCTGGCGGCAATCTTGAAAACTATTTGGGCTACAAATCGCTCCCATTCACTTAACATTCAAACAGGTCTTTCAAGATGGCTTCAAATTGTCACGGAAGTAGGTAAATGACTGCGGATCTAGCCAACTGTAAATGTTTAAAGGCCCTGTAAACTCTTAGGACAACATCTTTTTAACTGATTGATTGATCAGTCTTATGAACATCACAAAAAACTGTAGCGAAATCGGCTCACTGGTACTCAAGATACTCGCGCGCTCTGTAAGCGTCACGTGACCAAGCGGGCACGTCATCTAAGGGGTAGCCACCCCGCCCGAGCAGGTAGTAAACACGAACTATGCTACGGTCGTCAGTTTTAAAAGAGTGTTTGGTTTTCCGTTTTTGTGCTAAAATTAGTTACGTTTGTATACTGCAATATAATAAAATTATATATATTAATATTATACAATGTATTCCTTTATATCTTTTTCATTTAAACAAACAGTAAAATATTGCTTTGCTTTACTTATTATTACTTTCATTCCAATTATCAAAATGTAGAGTTAACACATGCATAATTTATTCAGAAAGGCAGTTATATTCTCGGAAAATAGGTCAAGTTAACACAAATCATAAAAAATAAGATCCACGTGTTCGTTTTTAACTGATTATTAAATTATTCATCTGTGTGTTTTTATTATATATTACATGATCAGTTAACAATATTGCTATTCCTTGTTATAATGGAAATATAACGTACAACACAATTCCAAATAAAATTCCAAATCATTGCCTTTTGTATTCAATTATATTTTTGTCCCTAATTCACTGTAATTAATGTTCTTCTACTACCCCTGCTGCCTTTTTGGGAAGCCCACATAAACACCATCCGCATCTGGATACTCTTCACTAATAGATTTGATTACACATAAAAGAAAGACAAATCACCTAAACTGTCCGATCTTTTGCTATGAGTATATCCGAACACAAGTCTGTACGCGATATGTCTCCATAGCGCTTTAGTTATACGTTATACTTTCAAGTTTCTTCTTTTTTCAGCACATTTCTCGTTGTACAACAAATTAAGCCAAGCCGTTCTCAAAGTGCGTATATTAAGAACAACAGTATAATATGCCACGTGGTAAATGATAGACAGAATCTTGCCGCACGCCATTAATTAAATGTTATTCGGTGCAGTGCAGCAAACCGATTCGGAGTCCGTCACCATCTCAGCACACTCGCCATATCTACACCACAAAACGTTTCCATTTCTACCATGTAGCTCCTGTAATATTGTGGTTTCTAAAGCAGTGTTTTCTGTTATTACTGCATATTCTTCTTCCGTATAAAGCAGCTCGAAACGGTACGGCTTCGTCCCTTCCATAATGATGACTGACGAATGTGAATGAAGCTAAAACCACCGCACCCACCCTCTAGCTAGCGGGTCGGCTGGTCGGCCGGCCGCGAGACGAGCTCTTCACCTTAGATGACGTCACAGGCGGGAATAACACGGGGGAACTCGAGCCTCAGTATATCGTAAACTACTGAGAAGATTTCTACAATTCTTTTTCTAAAGCGTTTCTTACAATGCACATGAACAATTACTAACATTAATTCCAAGACTTTACAGGGCCTTTAATATCTATGCTGGGAGCCAACAGCTTACCTTGAAAGAGTTTGGCGTCTGTGTAGAGTTGAAGGTCACATAAATATACACTCAAATCACATTACATTATGACAAAATGTTTCCGCTTGAACAGCTTTGTTCACCCGTCGGAGTTGAGAGAGTTACTGACTAAATAAATGGCCACTATTTACAAATATGTACAAGAGGCACTGTTGGCGGTGGAGAGGGGAACTAGGGAAGGTCAGCCAGGTAAGGTAGTTCTCTGTTTCCCTCTGGATTCCAAGGTTAGCATAGGTTGAGGTTGGGAGGCTCACGGGAGCTGGTGATCATTTGGTGTGTCAATTCCCATTTCCTGAGCTCTCCTTCAAATGCTTTAATGCCAGCTTTAATGACTGTTTCAATGCATTATAAAGGCATTGCCACCTAACTGCATTGAAGGAGAGCTCAGGAAATGGGAATTGGCACACCAAAAGATCACCAGCTCCCGTGAGCCTCCCTACGCTAACCTTGGAGTCCAGAGGGGAAGCAGAGAACTACCTTACCTGGCTGACCTTCCCTAGTTCCCCTCTCCACCGCCAACAGTGCCTCTTGTACATATTTGTAAATAGTAGCCATTTATTTAGTCAGTAACTCTCTCAACTCCGATGGGTGAACAAGGCTGTTCAAGCGGAAACGTTTTGTCGTAATGTAATGTGATCTGTGTATTATTAATGTGATCTTCAACTCTACACAGCTGCCAAACTCTTTCATGGTAAGCTGTTGGCTCCCAGCCTCTATCAATCTTTCCCCAACCAACACTAAACCAGCCTCTAGGCCCTATCAACCCAAGCAATAGTACATATAGTGTAATTGTAGGTTGTAACACATGATATTTGAAGAACATTAGTTTGAAGAAATGCTCTAGGCCTACTGATATCACCCCCAATTGTCTGCAAAGAATGGGCGGGCATGATGCAATTAAAAACTTGCGACATAGTATCTTGGCATTTAGCAACAACCACATAGCCTAGTAAAAAAATTGTTTTGTCAGATTTTGGTAACCTTAAAACCTACTTAGTCTTGTAGCTTGCCTAAAAAAAAACCACTTTAATGTTTAACCATTGAGTTTAGAATATATATATAGGCCTATATATATATTCTCCAACGGTCGGTGACCAAGGCCGCGTAGGCCAAAACGTTCGACATTTGTGTTTTGTTAATGTTAATATATGTGCACCTCGTCTCGAGCAGCTACCTACAATTTTAAGGTAAGCTGTTGGTCTCCTCTCGCCTTTCCCAACCACAAACACCAACCTAGCCGATAGGCCCTATCTAAACCAACATATATATTCTCAAGAAAGTGGTCATGTTATCGACTTTGCTGGCATGAAACCCATTGCCACCGTTGAGGAGTTTCTTCCTAGAATATTACGGGAAGCCATTGAGATTAATAAACGAGCTCACAGTCTAAATAAACAGCAAGATAGCCAACGTTTATCAGTAACGTGGAAACCTGCAATTTCAGGGATATTTGTACAGCCACATAGGTTGGCTGTGAAACCAATGGACCAACAACCAACGCCCCAGTAAGTTCCTGCAGATGATCTGCTGCAAGTAAATACATCGACAGTCAGAGTGACAAGATCCATGACAAAAAACAATAAGACGGACATGTAGACTTTCTTCTTTCTTACGTCAAGCTTTGCAGTGATTCTTTGAGTTGTTTAATTTACCATATGTGCAGTGATTTCTATTGTTTATTTTGTTGTATTTTGTTTTCCCAGTTTTGTTCTGTATTTACTATTAAAGTAATGTAGTTTTCATTTTTTATATACTAAGTTGTATTGGCCCTGAAGAAGATGAGTGAAATTTCATCGAAACGTTGGCCTAATGTAAATAAACGTGGCATTATAACCGAAAAACCTAGTTCATTAATAGTATATATATATTACATACAAAGGCCTACATGCTGCAAAATTTATAATTTCTTAGAATTACAAAAAACTATAGGTACTGAGAAAAACATTAGGCATATAAATGCCATTTAATTTTTAACTAGGAAACGCTCCGTTGGACGCGTTGATAAGCGAGCACGTGGTATAGCTAGACCCACATTGCACATTTTTTTTAATTTTAAAATTTACGACGTTCGCGTTTCCAGTATTATTTATTATTGCCAAGGTATTTGGGTAAACCCGTGTGTAAATCTTTACTTTAAAATCCACCGCCATCTAGAGGACCTTGACTCCTTGGGAAAACTTTTTAAACTCTTTGTTGACAATTAAGGGTGTGTGTCTACGCAAAAGAAGTGACTTGGATTTGTGCACTTTCTCATTTTTATAGGCCATTAGACGCCATTGTGTATGTGATTGAAATATGTCAATCTCTAGATAATTTTAATATCTATTAGCTAGTCACAATGTTATTTTTCTATTTTTAATAGTTTTGTTTGAAAATTTGATAGAAATCACCAATGTGTATTGTGAAAACAAGGATTTACGACTGTCGTCCCGTCGTTTTAATCCAATGGACGGTTTTTTTTTTCCACAGTTGTATTGAACTTATATGTTGGGTACGGCCAATTTTTCAGCGACTAATTAGTTGAAATGATAAGGCAAAAAAATAAAAACCAAAATATGCCGTTTTGCGGCTTGACTCTAGGGGTGGCGCGCTCTCGGTCTTACGGATTAGCTAGCAACAACTTTAGTCACTGTCGCTGGGTGAGGGACGGTCACGTGATCGGTAGGAATGGGCTAGTCCACTCGACAGGAGACAAGGCCGCTGAAAGCAAGGGTTACAAAACAATACAGTTAAATAATAAATAATAAACTTATCAAACTATACCAACTACATGATAATTGATAATATAAGCAAATATGTGATTGAGGTGTCACAACGATCACAAAATTAAAGTGCTATAATAGGATATCAGTATTCCAAAACAAAACAAAACAGTCACTAAATTTTTTTGCCTTTTCTGTCCCCTCGCCCCATTCTAATTCACAAACCCTTTCTATACCCCCCGTCAGTCGGTAGATACTTCTTTTTGAGGGGCTCTTTAGGATAACCTCGATTAGCTTTTGTTTTGGTGTTGTCATTTCAAATCTTGTGCCCTCAACCCTCATCCCTACCCTCCAAAAAGGAAGTAAAACTAGAGAAATTTGTTAGAAAACCAAAACATCTTGTATGCTGTCCCAGGTAAAGCCGTGTTTTGACAGGTGCTTTCCCCTGGGAGTACACACAAATAATCTACTATCGTCATAGCACATCTTTATCCTTGTGATTAAATAATGAGATGGACGCTTCATAAACAACACAATGGCAAACAACAATTTTAAAAATTCTAATCAGAAAATGATATAATTTTATTGATGGGGTATTTTGAAGCAGTACGCAGTAGGGAATCGAAACCGTACTACCGGACCCAGGGGCCTAATATTTGTATAACCCGAACGTCGAACGAACGACCAGAAAAAAACCCAAAACCCCTCGAAAAGTAAACATTTGGTGCTTGTGAGTTGGGCAATCTGAAAGAATTGCTTAGCGCGCGATGTTTTTTTTTCCTGAAATTGTCCGCGCTATTTTCGCGTGGGCTATAGGGTATAGGATTTGAATTACGCCTGAATACAACTCGTCATTAGGGCGTATTTAGGCCTAGGCGCACAAGGCGTGCGCCTAGAACCCCTCCAGCTAGCCCCCCCCCCTTCTTCGAGCTAAGTGGCCCCAAATTTCCCGTGAACTCAAAATATAGAAACTTTTTTATGGACACCTTCAAATAATCACGACTTAGGCTTGCCAAGCTTTTCGATGAATTTTTTCATATGAACATCTCATGACATGAAAAATTATTCATAATTTCTTCTTTCTCTACCACCTACATGGCTACTCGGCTACTCCGAGTGTAATAAAATTTGTAGGAGACTTAAAACTATCTCTAACCTAAGACCTGTGTATATTTGACCAATGTTAAGTAATATCAACGTAATATCTCTCTTGAACATTATTGTAAAGAGTTGTTAAAACTACTCGTTGAAATCTGCTATTTATTCACAGCCAGGTTGGTATGGTCATAAATATAGAGTTAGTTTATTGTGGTTTACCTGTCCCATAAACGGGACAGCTTTGGTTGGCTAGTATACGGTTATGGACATGCCCATACCCTCTTTAGTATTTCAGATAAACTCAATTTTGTATTAGTACTACATAAAAAAATCCATGATTACAATGGGGAAAAGAACCAATGTTGTATCATCATCAATCATATCGTCTCAACGCCAAAAATATACGTGCTTATCCAACAAACGTGGTTGAAAAAAACATTTGTAGTATGTTGTCCGGGTTTCGGTTGTGTGAAGTCGAGGTTAGATTTTTTTACGTTTTACCATTACCATCGTATTAAATATAAATTTGGTAGTCCAAAATATTTTTTTAAATTTTTGTCTCACTTTATCGCACTCTCACATAAATATTCATATTATTGATTGTGAATAGCATGGGCCCCCGGGAAAATTTTCAGCGTCTATGGTCCCCCCAAATAACGTAAAGGCGCCACTGGTAATTACGCACAAAAGAAATAAGGCAAAACGGGTTGGTGACAACAACCCCTCCCCAAACAATAAACAATGTACAATCGAAGTGGGCGGCAGCGTATGAGAGTCGATGGGCCCCCGCGGTGCCAGATGCAGAGCTAATTCACACGGACAGAGGATCGAACTAGCGTCAGTAAAGTTATTATTGCAACATAAGCTTTCATCCCAAAGTCTTTTTTTTTTACACCAATGAGAACTCGGCACCGCGCACCGCCGTCTTTCATTGACTTGCAACTCAACATCAATGCAACCGACCCAAATTATTTACAAGGGGGACAAATGTAATTATTGTATGCCTTTTTAGTTTATATTCATGGATAACAGTTACAACAAGAATTTGCAGGAACATCCTGGATACGAACGAGGATCGCAGGATCATGGGTAAAAAAGTAGCAAAATAATGAATTACGATTTTGTAATTCATGAATAGTATATAAACACATTTATTTAAACTAAAGCTACAAAACCCCCACACAAAAAACTAAAACAACCGGAAAAATGCAAAACTAGACAATGTGTGTAGTACTGTAGTCCAATTTTGACTAGACTTATCATTTAAGTGATAAGATTGAAATAAATAGTTATATTGTTTAAGTTTTGCGCAATACCATAATTTATACAGACCGCAAATGCTCCAGAGTCCAGGTAACCTTCAAAAAGGAATTTGTCTTCAAAAGGTTGAGTGCCCATAGCGAATACAATAGAGAGATTTTTTGGACCCTCACTGAGGTTTTCAATTTACATTCCAAAATGAAAATGACAATACATAATATATAGCAACCCCTTTTAAGTGATAGTTAAATCGCGTAATTTTCAACATTTGGGATTATATAAGTGGATGTTATTTATCAAGTCATAACTAGGCCAAAATGTTTTTGAATCGAACTTGTACCTCAATTTTAAGAGGGATTGAAGAAAAAAATAACATAACTATTTGATATGTTTTAATTCGAATATTTCCATTAAAATTAACGTAAACACTTCGCAAAAAAAATGAAAAAGCTTAGAAAAATTTAAATAAGACAATGAATTTGTAGAGAAAAACTTATCAACCCCGCTTTTTGTTTCGAGATGGTATTTTCTTTTGCACAATGGGAACACCTGAGGTATCATACCTGAGGATTATAGAAAGGTTGGTCGGGTCGGTCGGGCGACCAAATTGATTGTGTGCTCCAGTTGACGGGTGGTTAGGGGGGGGGGGAAACTTTAGACTGATTCTTCAAGACAACCAATAGAATCGGGTATTCGAATCACCCGCCGACAAATGAAGGAGTGCGCATGCGCAAAACAACGCTATCTTTCACAGAAGTCGTGAACTATATTTAGTTCTTATTTATAACCTAGATCGCAGCTCACGTAAATGTCACGGTGCGCAGCGCTCGAGTGAAGAAATTTGGTACTACATGGCTGGATTTCCCCACCTAATAGACTGCTTCCTCGAAAGTTGATTACTTCTAGGTGGCAGTGCATTAGAAACTTCGCGCGTCTTTTCGTTGCCATGGCAACGTTTCTTTGTTATAATGTAATTTCCATCTACACTACTTATCGGATCAAAATAAATTAACTATTCCCTGACCGGACGGACATTCTAAATGATTTGGCTATCTCAGATTTTTTCGCCGTTGAGTTTGAAAAAAAAAACTTTCGATTAACTTTAATGTAACTTTTTAACTTTTTGAACGATTTTGCCACAAACTAATGGCATTCAATCGAGAACAAAGCTTGCGGATGGTGAAAATTTCAACTCGATCCGAGCCTCCGTTCGAACGTAATCGCGAGACCCTACAAAAAAAAAACAAAAAAAAAACAAACAAAAAAAAAAAAAAAAAACAGTGACTATTTTTTCCGGCAGAGTCAAATGGAAACGCTCGCTTCGCTCGCTTAATTATGTAATAACTTATCTTTGGTACAAAGTAAAAGGGATGACATCCAAACATTCCCCGAGTTCTTTTACTCGAATCAATACTAAGAATCCGGAACAACAACAAAAACCACAAAATTCATCATTTAAAAATCAA
>JAMZAV010007374.1:0-33401 GCA_024449915.1 Sweltsa coloradensis | reverse complement strand
AGACTGTCCCCCTAGTCGGTGAATAGAAGGTTAAAAATTACTATTATATCGGGACATAGATTTATTGAAAGAATAAGTTCACTTCACGAATACAGTAGTACTCGTTACAAGACAATACAAAAAGACCACAACAGGTCGTAACCTGAAGGCAGCTCGCAACCCGACTGGCTCACATGTGTAACTAGTTGGCGCCAACTCTCCCCCTCAAGCTTGCACCCTCTGGGCCACCCAAGGATAGCCACACACATCCGGCCTGTGCCAGGACTTGAGGACATGAAGTATTTATGGAATTCGAGTAAACGAAAGATATGTTGTTTTGGATGAGCGAAGCGAAGACTTCAATTTCACTGACCCCCCAAAAAATTTTGCTCGTTTTTTTTTTTTTTTTTAACATTTTTTTGTCTGTTTGTTCGCTCTTTACCGGGCAAACGGCATATGCGATCTTGATGGAAATGTGAGGGGCCCTTCGAAATCTCTGAACTGTGACTTGCCACGTTTTTAGGTACAATCGACGAAATAATTCTCATGAATATCGTAATTTTAAGATTTTTTTTCGATTTTTAGTGCGATATTTTCGTGACATTTGGACCAATTCTGACCAAACGGGTGGGGCTACAACGTTTATATCTTACATGGGCATTAAGGTTATGGTGATGTAGTACCTTTTGAAAGAAAAGTTGAAAAAGTTAGCCAGAAATCATAGAATAAAGGTTTTAATACGAGTTTTTAGGTTTATAATAACAACTAACAAGTAACAATAGAAACTTGACAACAATCACCTACAATGCATTCACAAAGCACTTGCAAAGAAAAAGTGGTCCCACGCAACCTAAAAACTTTCAAAAAAGCTCATCCATCAACGCGGCGGGACTTTATCGTTTTCCTAGTGGATGCTCGAACAAATTTCAAACAACTTGATCAAGTTGTTTCATTTTTTCTTGCTCTTGTGAGAAAATCGTGTTGCTGAATGCAAGAACCAAATCAAGCAAGAATTATTGTCAGAATGTCTTCATTAGATTCACGTCGACAAAGATCAGACATGGCGTTCTTGCATCGCGTTGTGATTGGACATATTAGGTCCGACATTCTATTGTCATTGTTCCCGCTCAGAGTTCCTTCTCGTTCTACTTGACATGATTGTGTCACCTGTTTCATGTCCCACCACTTTCAACTCCTTCCCACAATATCCATCAATTGACATATTTACTAATAAATTTCGGACTTTTTATCATCTATTCGGCATCTCACAAATGATTAATCGGATCGCTAAGCTTAAGTTTTAAAACTTATTGATTCTTTGTTACGTTTTATGTTTTTATAACATGATTTTATTTTTATTATATCCTTGTATCACAATGTAAAATGGCAGCAATGCTGTATTTTAGTAAACCAATAAATAAATAAATAAATAAAAAAAAATATAGAGAAATTACATTTGGTTAAGTAACTAGAATTATTTCCAAGCAAAATATTTTATTTAAATGTCCTACCTAGCATGCAGTAAATAATGTTTGTTTATATGCTTCATTACTCTAATAACACAAATTTTATATTTCTAATGCGTATTCTGCTGTTAGTAATTTATGTAGTGTACGAACGACATTACATTTGATAAATGGGTTTCTTCATGACATATGCATAAGATAAATAATTAAATACGCAAATTAGTTTCGCGTGCAATAGTAATATTGGAATCGATCGGCATGTGGCCTTAGTAAATGTCGCGCATACCTCTAAAAGAATAGTCGCTAACATTTGAGTGTAAGAGAAGGTTTGTGTTATACCATGATGAGCATAACATTGTAGGGCAGAATATTTATTTTAATTTAAATGAGTGTCATAGCGTGAGTTTGCTTTGTAACCGATGCGTTTGATTCACGTGTAGCTTTCATCCCTGAAGATTTAAACACGTGTATTTTACTTTGTAAAAATAATTCTCTGGGGTGAGTTTGTAATGAAAACTCCTATGGATATCGGACGCTTTAGAGTTTAAATTCGTAAAAAAGTGTGTTGCATTATTCGTACGAAACATGTCCAGTGACAATTCAGGTATTTCTTCAATAGAGTGACTAGACGTCCAGGTTTTCCATTCTGCGGCGTTTTTATTACACATATTTCAATTTATGTGTCTCCAAATACCACCTCGTCTTTTGTAAATATGTATTTTTTTTATAATATTTAATTATTAAATCTTTATTAGCAGCAGGACTAGAATCCCACTATAGTGCAATACAATAATACATAAGCTTACACTTATTATAACAACACAAGACTCAGTCGCTTCGCTCCCTTGTCTCATTAGAAGTGTTACGTTCAAAATATGTTTTATGGAAATCAATCCTTTAATTTAAAAAAATCATCCCAGAGATGACGGACTTTTTAAATTTCAGGATTGATTTAAAAAAATTTATTTTACCTACAAGAGTGTTTCGTCCCGATTAATGAGATTGAGAGATTAAAAATAAAACCTATTCAATGGCAGAATCTGTTCGAATACTCTTATGTCGAGTCAAGGGCATTTGGACCAGATTGGGAATGTTTCAGGTTAAATAAAGAAATGTATAGCTTGATTTTCACCAATAACAAATGTAGAGTATATTGATAGAATCAAACAACACTTAAATAACAGCAATATTAAAGGTTGCATGGCAAGCAATTCCTCTGGAACGTACCGCTGAAGGCCGCGCGGCTAAATGCAAAGTCACATGGACTGTCTCGTACGAGACTCCTAGCCACAATGATTCTCGTCTGCTCCGCGATCTAATCACAATCTCGTCAATTCTCGTCTGCTCCGCGATCTAATCACAATTTGTTGTTGTTGTTGTTGTTGTTGTTTCTTCTAGCGGTGGTGAGAACCCTTCCGCTGAATTTCGTCAAAGAGAAGGTAGCAACACAAAAATAGAGCAAAGAGCGGTAAACTAAATGTACTAAATAGGAAAGTCACTAAGTATAGCACCTGTATCAAAAGTTAACTTATCGGTAATTGCTGCGAAAATATAAACATTGAAAGTCTGAATAAAATACTAATGGGTAAATGTTAAATTTTTCTGTTGATTACAGCGCCAACAATGACATGTTATCGTAGTTCGCATCAGATAATCGCGAAGAAATATTTATTTTTGATTCCTTACTATCAACAATATAATATATTGTGAGACTTGTTCCTATCTTTGGAGTCAAATATCAAACTTTCTTGCGCATATCGTCAGAACTTTCCCAAATTACAGATCAAATGATTAAAGTTTTAACATAAATGAGTCACCAACCAAGAGACAGAATGGATCACGTAGTGACCGTCTCAACGTCCAAGCGTAAGAAGCCAGCCTTGTTGGAGTTCACCAAAAATATTTTGTTTTATCAGGGTAAGAAGGCCATTGAAATCTGATTTCTATACTGTAAAATTTGAATTGAAACAAATTTTTTTTCATTTTTCATTGAGTTATCTTCTTAAAAAAGATTTACCTTTCAGGTTTATGGTATGAAGATCCTAACCCTGGTTCAAACCAGGACTTGTATTTCTACGGCCCACGATTGGCTCGTATCCTTGTGCAACTACCCAAACTAAGAGCCTCACTAAGAGTATTTCGCGCCTGCTACCCTTGGATATTATCAACAGAATCTACTGCATTTGTAACATGCCATTTGGTACACATCTATAAGAATTGGAATAACAAGGAGACAATTATGGTCAATTTTATTGACTGTCTTTTACATACAATGTGCTCGATATTAATAATGATAATCTACCGCATGAAAAATGAACTAAAACCATTCATGGAGAGATTGGAAAAGTTCGCTGACAAACTTTCACTTGATAATGGTAAAGACAAGAAGCGAGTTGATAAAACTCTTTTGATGTGCAACCAAGTGTCAAAATGGGGTTTTCTGGGAGTTTGTTTTGTTCTTGGCACTCTTCTCGCGTACTTGGTTGTTGTCGAATTGGTGCCGGAGAAAAAACTGTTTCATGAGTAAGTATATTTATCGGCAAATATGAGCTGGGTTAATGTTTAGTTGTACCAAAGTTGATGGCGTTTCAAAAACTAGATTGGACACATGAATCATATTCATCTGTAAATTCTTCATTTTATTTACACACAAAAACTGGTCTGGCTTTTGTATATTTCTACACTTGAGCACTACAAAAACGTATGATCACTTTGCCGGCGCTGCCCCATCTCAACATCTTTAAGCTAAGCTTGGCAATATTTAATTCGCAACTATTATTGTGTTTTTATCAAAAAGTGCGTTTAAAGTTACACTAAAACGAATTAAAAGAACTAGAAACTCACAGTCAAGTTTTTGTAGTGAAAAAAAATTGCATGTTTGTTTCTCTTTAGCCCCACAACAGTATTAATTATTTTTGGTTTTCGTGGTATAAATGACGTATTAAACAAAAATATTGCCTCTACTACTAGTCTATTTACCAAATACATTTTTAAGGATTAATAGATAAGTATTACTTTGAACATGGTTTCGGCATTTTCTGTTTATTTGGTATAAGGGCGCGTCAACCGTAAGAACATTAAGAATCCTAACAATTGTCGTAAATATTTGTTATGAGTTATGACTGGAGATCGAAGATCCTTTTAATCATAAAATGTTTCCTATTTTCAGAATTTCTCTGCCATATGACATCACACTTTCTCCTGCTTACGAGATCACGATAATGTTCTTATATATTCTCATTTTACAACAATTTGGAGGGTTAGTAGGCTTAATACCTATCCCGATTTTCCTAGCATTATTTTTAAATATGCTTTGGGACATTTTCAACGCAAACTTGCGAAATATAGGTTTGAAATCCTCACAACAAGGTCAAAATAGAATAAAGAACAGGCTAAATGTGATTAATTCAAGAAGACTGTACCGCAAAACCAATCCAAGAATTTTTGTTGGTAAGTGTAAAAAAAAACTTGCTTATAAAGAAAATTTATATTTTTTGTACTTTATGGGGGTGTTCTAAAGGTATATACACTGAAATGCATGAGCTCAGGTGTTGATGGTTGCAGCTAAACGGTTGGTATTATCATAATCAAATTTTGCATGAAAGTTAATTAAGGGGAATCCCTAGACCCAAATACGATTTCTTAAGAATGCAGTAAAGACGTCTGAAAAGTAAGTAGAATGTAAGAGGGGCTTAATAAAAGAGCGGAATTTTTTTTTTTTAATTTTTTTGACGAGACATAACCTCAAAATCAACAATTGTATTCAAATTACTGGAATCAGTTGCTCAAGTTCAAAATTGAATTTTTAGCAGCGGTTTTTTGTATATTATTTCTACACTCCTTTATCTACAACCTAAATAAAAGGATTTTTGGATTTATATGGTTTGTTGCGTTGCACAATTTTTTTCGCCTGCCGGTACAATTTCAAATTTTGTACCGTTTAACGGAAAAAATCGTGCAACTCCAGAAACCATATAAAACCAATAATACTTATATTTAGGTTGTAGATAAAGAAGTGTAGAAATAATATACAAAAAACCACTGTTAAAAATTCAATTTTGAACTTGAGCAACTAATTCCAGTAATTTGAATACAATTGTTGATTCTGAGGTTATGTCCCGTCAAAAAAAATTCAAAAAAATTATCCCCTCTTTTATTAAGCCCCTCTTACATTCTACTTACTTTTCAGACGTCTTTACTGCATTCTTTAGAAATCATATTTGGGTCTAGGGATTCCCCTTAAGTACATTTCTATGGTTATAAACACATTGTTGCAAAGAACAAGCCTTAACAAGACAATAGACATACGAGACATAAGGTCAGAAAGTAAAAAATACAAAATACAAAACACGTACCGGTATTTAAACTCTATAAATTCACACAAAACCAGTTGTCTTACGATAAAAACAAATATACTGCTCGTTCACATTGATTTCAACGTTTATATCCAGTATTAAATGTGCGTTAGAATATCTGTAGGTCTGCACTTGAAATAAATTCATATTGGAGAAATAAAAGAGAGAGAGAATTGAGAAAAATATAATGATTTCACGAATTTTGAATTTAAACCAACGCAAAATGATTTGATACCAGCATAAAAATATGCAATTATATAGATTTTGTAATGATGATTTCGAAAATAACTGTCTCCACGATGAGTTTTAAGTGATTTTTAGTATTGATTGATAAATTAAAATTAATCAGTTAATGATATCCACAAATTTCAAAAAGGATAAATTTGTCATGTTTAGTATTGATTGAAAGTATTTTTCACCGGCATTAAGAAAAAATAAATATTGATAAATTATATTGAAATATACTTATGTTAGTAATATTTGTGGGTTTTGGTGATTTTTTTAGTTTTTGAACCGAAAGCTCTACTTTAATCTTGAATTTCTTGCAAACTAGGAAAACGCTAAAGTCCCGCCGCGTTGTTGGATGAGCGTAATTGGTGCATTGAGCTGCCATGTGTTATGCGAATTTTCTGTTGTTCTGTGGAAAAATTATTACAAAGTTAAAATTTTTTTCATTAAATTAAATTAAATTAAATTAAAAATTAACTTTAATTTTTTAATATATTAATTCATAAAATTAAGGTTCTGCGAAAAAATCATTACAATCGGATAAAGCATGTAGGCCTAGGTGTTATAAGTCAAAGAATTGTTTAAAAAAAGAAACAACCCGTAAAATTTCGATTTTTATGATAAATATTTTTTCAACTGCGCTCAAATCTCACACGAATATCTTAATTCATAAAATAAAGGTTCTGTGCAAAAATCATTAAAATCGGATAAAGCATGTAGGTGTAATAAGTCAAAGAATTTTTTTTTAAATCGAAAAAAATCGTAAAATTGCGATTTTCATGAGAAATAATTTTTCCATTGCGCTCAAAAACGTGGCAGTTCTAAGTTCAGAGATTTCGAAGGCCTCTATAAAATTTTATCTCAATCGGAGTATCGGTTTAGCCGGAATCGTGCGGACAAACAGACAAAAATACAAAAAAAAGAAAAAAAAACATTCCGGATTTTTTTCTCCAGTGTAGTAGAATGGAATCTTCGCTTCGCTCATCCAACAATGATAACGCTGTGTTCACAAATAGCGGTTAACTAGAATTTATGAACCATTGTTCATTTTTCAATTTTTCACTTGCGTCAGAGCATCCACTCGCGTGGACGATTATGGAGAATGTTAGGACAACAATCATTTATTTTTATTTCATTTATTAAGGACATAATATGTATACAGTACAGGTTTGATTGTAAGTATGCAATATTATTTAGAATCGTTTTCACCGTGTATTCCATAAATCCTTATGTTAGGTCAAATAAATCCTTATGTTAGGTGCCCTAAATGTAAATAATATATGAATGTGTATATGACTCCATTCGTAGTAGTATAATAGTTACATTTTACAAAATTTGGCAATGAAATAAAAGATAACAATGGAGCAAATTATGAAAGTAGTGATAGTATACAATCGACATCACAATGTTGTTTTAAAGAGTGCAATGAACTAATTAAAAGTAACAAGAGAACAAAAATGTGTTATTTTTATAAAATAAATATAAATAAAAAAGAATAGGAAAAGGCTTAATAAAACTAATTTTATAATAAGATATTGGGATCAGATATTACTAAAGAATTTTTGAAGGATAGTAAGCGTTTTGTATTAAAAATTGTGTATGTTCCGGTATGAATCTTCGTATTTTTGAAATATCTTTCATATCCCCGAGGAAGTTTGGTTGTATAGTTTTTTATTAAAAAAATCTGAGTTTGTCTCCCTCTAGTTTACTACAACATGAGTTGAGATGAAGTTCTTTTTTATGACGTGTGTTGAAAGGGTGTATGTTAGTATTTTTTGGGTGAGTATGGATGTTTTTCTTAATTGACAATATTGATTTAAGATGTGTAGGCTTGGAGCAGTGAGAACATTGAGGTTGATAAAGTGTAATCTACAAAGGTCTGTAGGATTTAGGCCATATATAGTTTTAATTGCTCTAACACTATACACAGAGAAAGCATAGTCGATAGTTAAGTTATTTTCCATTGGCCTGTTAATATGGAGCAGTCCAAAGATATTTCCATGATTGCTCGTGGTTTTCAGATCAGCTCTGGATGAATTTGTGGGAAAATTATTTATCGACACTAATGAAAGGAAGAGCTGTTTATAATTTTATGTATTTAATTTATTGAACGTATATCCTATTCATCAAATTTAAGTGGTAGGGGTTTGACTAGTAAGCATGTTAAAAAAATGCCCTTACTATTTCCCTCACAGGTTTCTTTTCAAAGTTTTCTCTCCAACGGTTATGCTACCTACCCACTTCGTTTAAAAACCAGCACTCCTCTATCACTACATTTTTCGGGATGATCATGTGGTCAAGTGTGTGACAATGTTTTGCAGCTCATCCAATATCTCAAGGTCAAGGTCAAAGTCACGGGGGTAGAGCCCAGCCTGAAAGGGATTTCCGAAAGACGGTAATAGAAAGAGTTAGGGGTGATGACGTCAAAAATACTTTCGGACTTCATTCTTACGACAAAGACGCTGGGAATAACCAGGCTGGTGATGAGGAAATGCAGACTCAACTAGCTAAGCATGTCCAGCAACAAAACATGCTACTTGGGTTTTGGTAACGTAATTTAGCTGTGGCTACCAACCTCGAGAAGATACGGGAAACCCAAGATTCGTTTTTTTCTACCCGTTTTTGTTTTTTGATGCTTAATTGTTAAACATTATATTTTGTGGCCTTATTTTGGATGAGCGAAGCGAAGATTTCATTCTACTACACCGAAGAAAAAATTCGGATTGTTTGTTTTTCTGTATTTTTTGTGGTTTGGGCTACACGATTCCGGCAAAACCGATACTCCAATTGCGATGAAATTTCTGGTTTGCCTTTGAAACTTTTAAACTTAGAACTGCCACGTTTTTAAGGGGAATCAAAAAAATTATTTCTATGAAAATCGCAATTTTTACGATTTTTTTTTTCGATTTTTAAAAACATTCTTGGACTTATTCGATTGTAATGATTTTTTCAACAGGACCTTTTTTTTATAAAATCATATATTCGTGTGTAATTTGAGCATAATTAAAAAATCATTTCACATGAAAATCGAAATTTTACGATTTTTTTAAATTTCCTATTTCTTCGACTTATAACACCAACATGCTTTATCCGATTGTAATGATTTTTTTACAAAACATTAATTTTATAAATTTATATATTCGTGGGAAATTTGAGCGTAATCAAAAAATTATTTCTCATAAAATCGAAATTTTAAAACCTTTTTCGATTAAAAAAAATTACGCTAAATCCAAAAACGCGCCAAAAAAGCGTTTGCAAAGCTTCCTAGTAATAAAATAAGGTTTTTTTGGTACCTATTAAGAACTTTTTTTGAGCATTGTATTCTTACGTGGTTATATCACATGTGGCTATATTGAATTGACATGTCGATAATAAGATGATGCCTTCGCGATGCGTCATAGTAATAACAATATTGCAGAAATTAAATTTGATTACTTTTACATATTGTATTGTTTCGTTCCTCCGTACTTAATGTGTGTTTAGGGGCAATCCAAAAAAATGTCACAATTTGGCTGTGGGTTGGGGTAGATGGTCATTAACTTGTGCAATGTGTAACAGGGGGAGATAGAAGGGGGCCATGCTTTCCGTGACACGGTGACATCCATACAAGCAGAGCATATCATTTCCTATTTTTACTAACAATAAAGTAATGTTTTCATCATTTTCTGTACGTTCATGAAAATAATGAGTAATTTTTTTTTGGATGAGCGTAGTGAGCGAAACGAAGATTCCATTTCACAACACTGGGGGAAAAAATCCGGAATGTTTTTTCCCCTTTTTTTCTGTATTTTTGTGTGTTTTTTCCACACGATTCCGGCTAAAACCGGGATACTCCAATTGCAATGAAATTTTGTCGGGGGGCCTTTAAAATCTCTAAACTTTAAACTTCCACGTTTCTGAGCGCGATCAACAAATTATTTCTTATGAAAATTGCAATTTTACGATTTTTTTTCGATTTTTAAGTATTTCTTCGTTTTTATAAACACCTACATTCTTTGTTCGATTGTAATTATTTTTTCAAAAAAACCTTAATTTTATGGATTTATATATTCGTGTGAAATTTGAGCGCAATTAAAAAATTATTTCTTTTAAAAAATCGCAATTTTAACGATTTTTTCGATTTTTAAAATTTCTTCGACTTATAACATCTACATGCTTTTATTCGATTAAAATAATTTTTTAAACAAACGTAATTTTATGAATTACTAGGAAGCTTTGCAAACGCTTTTTTTAGGCGCGTTTGTTGGATGAGCGTATGTTTTTTTAAACGAAAAAGTGTAAAAATTGCGACTTTCATGAGAAATTATTTTTCGATTGCGCTCAAATTTACACAAATATATAAATTTATAAAATTGAGGTTCTGTGAAAATATCATTACATCGGATAAAAACATGTAGATGTTATAAGTCGAAGAAATGTTTTTTAAACAAAAAAAGCGTAAAATTGCGACTTTCATAAGACATTTTTCGATTGCGCTCAAATTTCACACGAATATAAAAATTCATAAATTAAGGTTTGTGAAAAAATCAAACAATTGAATAAAGCATGTAGGTGTTATAAGTCGAAGAAATTTTTTAAAAATCGAAAAAAATCGTAAAATTGTGATTTAATGAGAAATAATTTTTTCGATTGCGCTCAAAAACGTAGCAGTTGTAAGTTAAGAGATTTCGAAGGCCTTTATAAAATTTCTCTGCAATTGCAGTATCGGTTTAGCCGGAATTTTGTGGACAAACACACGTAAATACAAAAAAAAGAAATTTAAAAAAAAGAAAAAAAGAAAACATTCGAATTTTTTTCTCCAGGTGTAGTGAAATGGAATCTTCGCTTCGCTCATCCAAATATATTCGTGTAAAATTTGAGCGTAATCGAATAATTATTTCTCATGAAAATCGCAATTTTACGCTTTTTTGTTTAAAAAAATTACGCTCATCCAACAACGCGCCTGAAAAAGAGTTTTGCGAAGATTTCTAGTGTAAATTTTAATGATTTTAATTCCCGTAAAGATTCCAACAGAAAATGGTTTATGGGGGGTCTGGCCAGGTCAAACCCCAGGTAAGTGTGGGTGTTTGGAAGTTATTTTTTTTTCAATATCATTTTTAAGGGGGGGGGGGGGGGGTCATCCTTTTATGGCAAACATTAAAAATAAGGGAAAAGGAGGTCTTAAATTTTTTTAAAAGTTTTTGGGCCATTAAATGGAAACCCCTCATAGCGGTTTTTCTAAATCTGTATTGTTTTCAGCTTGTCGCACGACCTACTCAACCTCCTTAACGAGTTTTTGCTTGAGTGTACTATTGCTTACGCAATAAAAGTCGCCGCATTGTTATGGATTGTGCTTGAACCCAAATAAGGAATTAATTCACTCAAGTTTTTATGTATAACATTATTTTCTGGCTTTTATGGTTCTGTGGTTCTGTTAATGATTTCTATACTGTTGTTCATATTTCTTGTTGTTATATTCATAAATATATTGAATATAGATTGTTATTAGCTTCTTTTCCGCCATCCTCGATAGACATTAAAAAATTAATGAATGTGTTGCAAAACAAACAGTTAATACAAAAATATAAAAGCTCATGCTCACAGTGGGCATAAACAAAGTTATTGTTTTTCATTAACTGTTTTCATAATTATAAAAGCTTGGATAACTGAATGAAATAAAAATTCGGAAATTCTTTTTTAGGTTACGTTAAAATCAGTCAATACAAGTTTGGAGTAGATCAGAATATTTAAATCAAATAAATTTAAGTTTCAGGTTCAGGTTTTGTTATTATTTTTTTGAATTTTTTAAAAAAAAGCGACTCATAAATCGACAGAAAACTAGAAAAAATTACTTATTCGATTTCATTTAATGTGTGAATAATTATGAATGGAGATTAAACCATCAAAAACAACTAATTAATTGTTGTTATACACATTTACATGATTGAGATTGTACTACTTTATATCTTTACAACACTCTACAATGATTATACTTTTATCATATTTTGTTCCACAGAATGTTTTTAAAAGTGTGATCTTCTACGCGATCATTGTTTTCATGTTGTCGTTAGCATATTTGTCATTATGCTACCTAGCAGACAAAAATCACCGACCAGGTATGTGACAATACTGACATAAGCTGGAGAACAGTAGTTGGAGTTAGTAGAGTTTATTTATTAAGTTAACAGATATAAATGTGGGTATTATAGGTCGCTAGAAAAGTCAGTTCAATTATTCCGAAAATGGTTTGTAACTGGCGGACGGTGAGTGGGGTGGGGGGGGGGAGTACATTTTTTGTTGTGATATCATTTAAAGGGGACCTAGCACACCTCCTTGACGAACAACCCACTGTTCTAGAGCGCTGAGACTGGTCAGCTTTGTACGACTGTGATTGGCTGACGGCCTCAAAGAGCTTCAAGAAGAAGATGCTTATTATGATGACAGCAGCCAATGTTTTATGTGCAAGTTAAGCCAACTGGCTTGGAGCCAATCTCTTTGAAATTTTTCTCTGAAGTAGGTATATGGTTTATTTATTATTTATTTATACATTAATTTAATGTCAAAGTATACGCGTGGCAGACAAAGATACATACAGATATCAATATAATATAACGCGGTACCAATTAAATTGCGCTTGCATGTACTAAACGACTCCGTGTAGGTCTACAGCTACGTTAACATTTTACACCAATGGTGTTTTACACCAATTCCGATTTTAAAAAAACATACCTGTTATTCATGTCACAGTATTTGGTGTAAGTAATGGTAAACTTAATTCTAGCTCTTGCACACAACTTGTCATTTTGTTTTAGGTCAACTATAAAGCATACAAGATGCTGGCTACATTACAATCATTCGCCAAATAAAAATTAATATCGACTTAGGAAACAGAGTTGAAGAAGTGGCTGCAAAAATATACCATGGTCTAAGAAGGTGCTAATTGCTTCAGTATACCAAATATTGAATCTCTTTTTTCTAAACATACTGAACTTTTTATATAATTACTTAAAATAATGAACTTCTTTCATACCTCTATTTCACTTCATTTTGGCTGTGTTTAAAAATCTATGCTGCATAAGCTACATCAGTCTACAACTATCTACCACGAAAAAAAAAAGTAAACGCATTTAAGTTTGATATAAAAATTGTATTCCTTTTAACAATTGATTACACTTCAACTTGGTTTGTCCTTGCATTTGTTATTCATATTTTGTATTGTGTGTTTGTGTATTTGTTATTATGTGTTTGTGTATTTATTATTATTTTGTTGTACCATAATTGACAGTCATAAAAATTATATTAGCATTATGTATTATGTCCCATATATGTACAATGCATGTGTCAGTGGACTACAATAAAATAAAATAAATGCAATAAAGTAATCATTTGTATCCTCAGATAGTATAACCTACTTTCAGAATTAAAGTATCCGTAGCTACATAGTAGCTAGTAGGTTAGGTCCAGGTGATCCAGGTTTCCACTGGAATACCCCAATATACAGTCGTTACATTATAATATCAATACATAACATACATAATATTTTAAATTGAAATGCTCATTAAACAATCGATTAAAATTAAAATGTTGATAAACGATCATGCATTATGAACGTTAATTGATGGCTACCCTATAATTTATAAATTTTTATACTTTCCTAACGCTTTAATGTTATTTTTCTTTCAAACCTGTTGTTGCTTACTACTTTTCTAGCATGAGTCCGTAAAACACAGCATTTTTCGATGTAGGAATTATGAATTGCAGGCCTATTAGCAATATTGGCCCTCGGCCTAATCTTGACCTAATGTATTGTGTCCGAAGTGGTTCATGCACATATTTAGAATCGTTAACGTTCAAAAATGTTGTTAAACTTTAAAATGACACATCAAACTCTGATAACTCGGATTATATGATACACTGTAAAAAGGGGGGGGGGGGTTATTTTATGTATGTGCATTTGTGTTATTGTATTATCAAGGACTGAGATCTAACAATATTAATTTTGCATCATGTAATATGTATATAGTAATGTATACTTACATGAAATTAAGATATTTTTAAGAAAACTATGATTTGATAAATGATTTTCTACCCTTACTTCCCCAAAATAACAATCCCTTTTTGGTGGTTTTTGGCATTTTTGACGTTATGGTGCAAATGTACCTTTATTGTTCTTTGCAGCCAGCGCTGTTGCCTTGCGACACAGAAAAAGAATAACAATCAATTGGTAAAAATAATACATTGAAATTAAAAATTAACACTTAACAAACATCTAAATACAAGCTTTATTACTATATAAGTTTTGTTTTTAAAAATACGAATAGACCATCGCAGAACACATATAACAATCTCATCCCTTAAACTACTTGTAATACAAAAAAAATCTAGATTTTTTTTAGATTATTGGTGCATTGTAGATCAGAATAGATTGGAATGGATTTTCCCGATCAATGAAATCGAGAACTATACCTTGTATTAAGGTTGGTACACTACGTGTACAGGCGTGGGCCCCCCAGGCCTAGTTAATATCGCGCCACTCTCAACCTCTCCCCCCACTTCACACTTCTGTTAAACACTGAAACATTCTGCTAATAATGTGAATGTTTACTAACGATGTCGTACAGAGAAAATTAATGTATTAGGATATGTTTTCTTAAACGATAATATGTTTTTTTGAAGTTTTTAATCAATATGTTTGTGTTTTAGTTCAGGCCTATTACTTAACATGCAAATTCGTTCCCTCCCACTGGGACCTGTGGTAAAAGTTACAAAATAATGATTTTATATCTTCTTTTTCACAACGCCCAAATAATGAATTGGCTGTAACCTTTATTGTTGTGAATTAAAAATCTATGATGCAGGCAATCAATAATATATAAATAGCATCACATTTTAAAACCAACTTAACCGGGGTTTGAACCCGGATCGTCAATGTCCCCCACTGAAAATCAGTTATGTGACTGAGTTGAGACTCTACCACGATTGTTTTTAAAATTTATTTATAAAAATTATTTATAAAGGACACGGTTGAGATGGTATGGACATATTAAACGAATGGGGGGAAAATAGGATGCCCAAGAAAAATGTATGACAGAAGGATGAAGAAGGAAGAAAGGATACGGGGTAGGCCAAGGAAGAGGTGGAAGGACATCAAAGCAGGATACTTGGAGGCCCAAAAGGAGATAGCTGGAAAAATGTGGAGAGATACATTGTGGGAGGATAAAAAAAAGTGGAAAATTTGGTTACGTAACCCAATCTGACTGCCAGAAGGGAGGAAACGGCGATGATAATGATGATACTAATCACATGTTCTTAAAAAATTATATTATGAATTGCCGCCTATATTATATACGTCAAATCCCTTTGGATTTAGTGGGCTTCTTACTTGTATTTTCTTTTGTTTTTATGCTATTGTTTTCTTCTGGTTTGTACTGTATGTTTTAGAATGTTTTTCAAATTAAAATTAAATTTGGGATCACACTCCCAAATGACGTATATAAGGTTTCCCGTAGGCAAAAAAGCTTGTTAACAAAAAAAAGGCTTTTTAAATTTTAAAGGGTACAATCCTTTGGGAGGGCGGTGGGTTTTTTCCCTATTAAAGATAGGTTTCAAATTTTTTTGGCCCCCCCCGGGCCATCCCAAAGAAAGCCATACTGTGGGGCTGCGCTTAGCTTATATTATGTCATTGCACTCAACAGGGGGGGTGAGGTACTTAAAAGCCCACTAGGAGATTTAGAGGACCGGGGGTACATGGGGGGTAAAAAGATTCTACAAGCGGTGGTTGTATTTCCGATGTTC
Source organism: Sweltsa coloradensis (assembly GCA_024449915.1). NCBI lineage: Eukaryota > Metazoa > Arthropoda > Insecta > Plecoptera > Chloroperlidae > Sweltsa > Sweltsa coloradensis. Next base: position 17,599 of record JAMZAV010007374.1, on the reverse strand, counting down.
ACATCCCTTGTCAAAATGATTGTTGTTTAATTTTTTTGGGTGCATAGGTCAAAATTTTGGGTTGATTTTTTCGGGAAAAAACCGTTTATTATATTATTACTTAAGTCCCCTGGGTTTCCCTGGGGTTTAATAAAAATCCCTTATTTTCATTAGTATCATCTAAATCAGTGTATAGAAATAGTTTTTAGGTTTTGCCCACCCGGGATGGAGGAACTTATTTATTTTTAGGGAAATTTTTGTGGGCACGGGGTTTTTTTTTTTCCAACTTTCTGAACACGGGCCTTTAGTGGTAGCGGTACCAAAATAATACTCCCCTTTTTTTGAACAGGGTTTTTGCCATTTTGCACATTTGTAGGGGGGCCCAAAAAGGTTTTTTAAAGGATGTGGGGGCACTAAAATTTTCCCTTAAATTCAAAATGGTGGCCTTTTTTTCAAAAAAAATTTTTTTTCGGGATAAAATTCTTTTGATGTGCCCAAATAATCATTTTGGGTATGGGGGGGGGGGGGGTTTCCTATTTTTTCCGACTCGAATAGAAACAAAATATTTTAAAAATAAAAACCCAAAGGTGAAATTCTAAAGTTTAACATATTTTTTAGTAGTATTTTAAAGAAAATTTTTTCATAGTTTGGGCCCGGGACATAGAAACTTTTTTTAACCCTACCCTTGTAAATGCTTCAAACCCTTAAAATTATTTGATTTTAAATGTTTAATTTAAAACCAAATTCTTTTTTTTTACTTTTTGGCCTATTGCTGCGGAAACCAGAGGTGCTCAACAGGGTTTAATGATTTTGTGCTGATTAATAGCCCCCCCTTTTTTTAAACCGGGGTTTTTGGACTTGGCTCGTTGAGCGGGTACCCAAAAAGATTTTTTTAAGGGGATGTGGGGGCCCTTTTAAAAATTCCCCTTTGAACCCAAGGGAATGGCGGCAGTTTTTGGAAATGCCCTTTTGGGAACTAAAAATTTTTGCTCAAAACGACTAAAAATTTATCATTTTTTGGTGTCAAGTCCATATAAATTTGAGCCAGAAAACCCAAAATTTGACCAAAAAATTTTAATGATACTACGGTTTTAAAAATTCACTACGGCTTTATAACAAATCAAACAAATTGATAGGTATTTAGAAAAGAAAAAGGGGTTTATTTAAGATTTTCTTTTTAAAAGAAATTTTATTACTTCTAGGGGCCGCTTTTCCTTCACTGGTTTCCCTCATTGCCCCTTTTGGCAGCCCCCGGTTTCCCTTTAAAATTAAAAACCCAGAACTTTTTACAATAAATGAATGTTTTGAAAACCCTCTAAAAGTCCTAATGGTCATTTTTGCCTTTTTTTACCTATGCGCAGCTTACCATTTGCTAAAATCAAAGGGGGCCCAACCCTTTGTTTTCGTGCGGAAAAAAGTCATCAAATTTCATTTCCCCTTTGCTGATTTTCAAAAATAGTTTAGAAAAAAGTTTGCTCTCATCACACCTTCTATTCTTGTTGCCTCCGACAAATTTTTTAATTTTACCCGGGGAAAGATCTTTTTTTTTCACTGTCTTAAAGGGTTTTAAAAAGTAGTTTTTAAAGTTATCAACTATTTTATACCCCCTTTCCCCCCCCCCCCCAACCTTTACAGTTTGTTTCCATCATCTACAAAGAAGTTTAATGTGTAAACCCCTTTCCCTTTTGCTCACTAACACCCGGCTGCCCAATTACTTTTAAGATGGGGGGGGGGGGTTTTTCCCAAAACTTTTACCAATTCTAGAAAACTGTCTTTGATTCGACAATGCTATGACCATAGTAAAATTTGTTAAAATGAAACCAAAGAATCCATTTTAAAATAATTTAAGTACCTAGTTTTACAAAATCCCCAAAATTTTGGGTTTTAATCATTTGTTTTATATTTTAAAACATTTATTTTTTATTTAACACAAAACATTTATATACTTTGTTTGGGAATACTACTAATTGGGTATAAATCCCAAAATTTTCCCACTTTCATCTGCCATTTTACCCTGAATTCCCAAACAAAATTTATGCGCCCACACAAAAGCCTCTCTCATTTTTGGCATTCCCTTTTCATTTTAAATGAAAATCATTTTTTTGTTTTCTATTTTTATATTTTAAATCTGTATCAATAAAGGGTTTAAATAAAGCGTGCTAAATCTGAATCTGAAACTAAAATCTAAAATTTGAGCGCAGTGTTTTCCCCTAAACATAGTCGGGAAATGCTGATTTTTGGCTCATGTTGTCGAAGAATATTTTGGGGTTTCATCTTGTGGGGGAATTAAAAATTTTCACTGTGAAAACCTTCAGACTTTAGGACCTGCACTGACCACCTCCAAAGGGGCCCACTGGTCTTCTGTTAAAGGCCCCCCTACCCACGGGCGGTCACCCCTTTAAAAAAGGGATTATTTTTTTTCGTGTGCGTTTTTCTAAAGGGAAAGGGGAGAAATGGCCTGGTAGTCTTGTAGATTTATAAGTTTTTCTACAGAAAATCACGGTGAAAAGCTTTAGAGCTGTGTTTGGAGCCTTCAAGGTCTTTTAAATGAATTGTCAATCAGTGAGAGTAAAAGTGTGGGGATCAAAACAAGAAAAACCAAAAACTTTTGGGATTTGAAGAATTTTCCCTTTTAACGGTTTCAGGGTAAACCCTTTTTTAAATTTTTCCATTGGACTAAACCCCTTTTCTGGCCCTTTCATGGCCCAACTCAATGTGCCGCCTCAGGTGTTCATAAAGGGGCCAGCTCCCTGGGTGGGGAGGAGACCAAAGCACCCACGAGATAGTTTATGTTTGGAGGGTGTGCCCCCACACAAATCATCACAAAACTCATCACAAACCCGGGGTGTTCTTCTTTCCTTTCCCCACCTACGGATTGAATGGTATAAAATGCCAAGATTTATTTTTTTAATGTAACAATTTTTTTTAGTGGGCTTTATTCGAAAATACCCCAAAGGGCCCCCCCGTGCCCAACCCCTACCCGGGGTTTTAAATAATCTATCCCCCTCATGACTCCCCTTCTATTTGTGGGTTTCCAGTTTTTTACTGGGACAAAAAAAACATTATTTTGGTATTGCTTCAGGCCCAAAAACTTTTTTCAAAAACCCCCAAACGGGACTCTAAAACCTGATTTTTTAAAAATTTTTGACTATTGTTTGGGGGGGTTTTGCCCCCGAACCCCCCGTGTAGTCCCATAACTACCTTTCCCGGGGTATTAATTTTTACCTCACCAGTCAAACTACTCCAGAATCGCCCCTGCTCTACCCCCTAGTTTTTTCTATGTTTTGAGCCCCCAGTCGTTCTGAAAAATTTTGGGGCCCCCGGAGGTGTTGATGATTTATGCTGACCGGGGGTAATCATTTCCAAAATTTTTCATCATGTTAAGAAGTACTTTTTAAAGGGAGATTCCAAAATTGGGTTGGGAAATAAAAAGGCCCAAAAGGTTTTAAATTTCGAGACATACGGGCCAAAACGCGAAAAAAAAAGGGGAAAACCAAACATGGATTTAAATTTTTAGAAAAAATTATCACCCCAAACCCTTTTTTTATAAAGATAAAACCAAATTTTAAACCCGCTAGTTCACATTGATTTAATCCCTTGATATCCATATTCAAAAATGCTTTTTAAATAATCTGTACCCTTGGAATAAAATTTCCAAATTTTACCAAAAATTTAGTAAATTAAAGGGATTTTACGATTTTTGAAATTCCAAAATTTTAAAGAATTAAAATTTTGGAGTACGCTATGGGTCTTATAGATGGATTTTTTATAAATTCGTGTGAAATTTTTATACCGACGTTATTAAACCGTTTTTCCCCCAAAAAAAGAAAAAAAGAAAAAATGAGGTTTTTTTTTTTTTTTTGAGACCCCGTCCCCCGGGGCCACCTCACGACTCCCCCTTAACAAAGCCCCAAAGTAAAAACCCGGCCCAAATTAAAATTCATTTTTGATTTTTAAATTTTTACAAAAAAATTCGTTTTTCAAATTTTTTTGTTATTTTACTTTTTAAAAGGTAGTAATATTTTGTATTCTGGGGAGTCACTTTTCATACGAAAATGACTCCCAAAAACAGATGAATTTGGAAAAAAAATGCAAGAATTTTGGGTTTCTAAAGGGCAACATTCCAAAAACCGCCGCCATCCCTTTGGGTTTTGAAAGGGAAAATTTTTTTTGCCTCCACATTTTTAAAAAAACTTTTGGGTACCCGCTTCAAATTAACCAATGCCCAAACCCGGGGTTTAAAAAAGAGGAGCATATTAATCCCGCCCAATTTAACAAATTTTAACCCCCCTGTTGAACACCCCCTGGTTGCCCCCCGGGAAAAAAAAACTGGCCAATAAGTAAAAAAAATGAATTTTAGTTTTTAAAATTTTTCATTTAATCATAATAAATTTAATGCTGGAAAAACAAAATTACAAGGGGGGAGGGTAAAAGGGGTTTCTACGTCGTACCCAATTTTAAGAAGATTTTTTTTTGAAAATACCCACTAAATACATGTTTTAAAATTCTAGAAATTTCCCCCCAGATTTTTTTATTTTGACATTATTTTTGAGTTTTTCGAGGCCCGGGGGGGAAAAATACGAAAACCCATACCAAAATGATTTTTTTTAACACATCAAAAAAGTTTTGTATTTGGGGGCCCCCCCTTTTTGGGGGGGGAAAAAAGGCCGCCATTTTTGGAAATTTTAAGGGAAATTTCGGGGGGGGAAAATGCCCCCCACATCCTTAAATATTAGTTTTTTGGGCCCACCCAAAAACTTGCCAAAACGGGAAACCGTGTTCAAAAAAGTGCAGTTTTTGTCCCCTTTTTCATTCGTTTTACCGCTACCCCTATTGGGGGGTTTTCCCGAAAAACTGTTCTTTTGGGCTTATTACTTTTGCTTGGTCCTCATTTTCTTGAAACTTTGGTCTTATTACCCTTTTCCTAGGGGGGGCCCTTAAACACGTTGATTTCCCAAATAAGTTTTTTTAAAAGTAATTGGATAGCGAAGCGAAGACTTCAATTTTTTCTTTCCCCCCCAAAAAATTTAGCCCGGGGGTTTTTTTTTTTTTTGTTTTTTTTTTTGTTTTTTTGGGTTTTTTTTTTTCTGTTTTTTTTTCGCTCCCTACCGGGCAACGGGGATATGGGGATCTTGGGTGAAAATTTGACAACCCACCTTCGTTTTTTCTGAACTTAGACTTGCTACATTTTTTTGGGGAAAAATCGAAGAAAATTTTTTCATGGGAAAATCGTACTTTTAAATTTTTTTTCGATTTTTTTTGTGGATTAAATTTTTCGTGACATTTGGGCCCATTTTTGACCAAAAAGGGTTTTGGGTACAAAGTTCATATTTCACCTGGACAAATTTAAGGGGAAGGGGGTGTAAATTTCTTTCTGAAAAAAAAGTTAAAAACATTTTTCCAGAATCTATAGAAATAAAGCTTTTTTTTTTAATAAAAGGGTTTTTTTTTGGTTTAAAAAAAATACCAATTTACAAGAAAAAAAAGAAACCCTTTACAACTTCACCTCCAATGCGAGGGAGCAAAACAAAGCACCCTTTAAAAGTAAGTTTCCACGCAAACTAAAAAATTTAAAAACTCATCCCCGCCCCGGGGGGGACTTTAGCGTTTTCCCTAGTTAATAATAATCAAACACCCCCGGGTTTCCCAAAATAAGTCAGGGCGGGGGGGGGACGTTTCTTCACAATTTTCCCCCGGGGTGTGGATTTCGTGCTTTTTTTCTTTGCCGGCTCCAAAACCTTTCCCCTCCCACTTCGATGTCTTCTAGGCCCGGGGTTTTTACAAGCTCTCTCCTTTCTTTCTTCCTCCCAGAGTTTTTTTCTTCATTAATTAAAATCCCCGATTTCCTCTTTCTTCCCAAAATTACATTTTAATTTTTTCCCTTCATCTATCTCTTGGGGCCCCAAATCTTTTTTTTCGCCCATGTGGTTCGAACGGGGCCCCTACCAGACTATTTAAACTCCATGCCCTTTCCTTCCCAAGTTTTTTCTCTTCCTATTTTATTTTTGTAGACTTTTTTTCTCCTAGTTTGTTTTTTTTGGTTTGCTTTCGTAGGGGCCCACCTTGTCCCATTTTTTTTTAAGGGTAAAGAAATTCTTCCATTCTGCTGGGGTTGTTATTTTGTGTGGGTTTCCCTTTCCCCTATTGTCCATGTCAAATGATTCATTTATTTGAAAAAATCCTTTTTTTTTTACAAACATCCTTTTTCACCTGGATGTATTTCCCTTTTTTCCATAATAGTTTTTCGTAGTCCCACACTTTTAGATTTTCTGCTAATATAAATTTTCCTTATATTTTTAAGGGATCTATTTTTGCGTCTTTTTTGGGGTTTTGTATACTTCCCCAAAATTTTTTTGATGCTTCTGCGATGGCCAATTTTTTATTTTGGGTTAAGGAAAAGGGGTCAACCGTTAGGTCCCTAATACCCACTCCCAAAACCTAGGGGGGGGGGGGAGGGCCCCCTGCGGACAAACCACCCCGGGTAAGGGGGGGAGGGGGGTTTTTCAGTCGAGGTCGTCTCGCTTTGTCATCTTTTCGTTGTGTCTTTTTCATCGCCCCGGGGGTCGGAAAGGGGAAGGGGGCAAGGTCCCCGACGACGATTGCCAGAGTCGCCTCTGGGTTGGGGGAGAAAATAACTCCCGTTCTAGCTGATTTTTTGCGAGGTGGTTTTTTTCTTTTGGAATCCCCTTTTTACGTTCGAGCCTGTTTGGGGCCAATTCTTCTTCCCCCCCGCGTATATCTTCTTCCGATTTCGTTTATTTTTCTTCGTTACCGTACTATTAGTGTTTCGCTTTTTTCACTGTTTATTCTCATATTATATTTTGTTTCCTCTTTCCCATCTACCCTCGCTTAACCAAAGGAGTTTCCCCAAATGGTGTTTGAACAAGCTCTTTGATGTGACATATTGTATGCTTTGGATTTTTTGTTAGGCTCTGTCTACTTCTGCACATTAAAGCTTTCCAGTTTTTTGATTTTGGGGACACTGTCATATGCTTTTTCTAGACCCAAGAACCCCATGACATTTTTTTCTCCCTGTTCCCCTATTTTTCCATTTTTAAAGTAATTATAATTTACCTTTAAAAAAATATACAGGACCCAATTTGGTGGTAGGGAAAAAGGTGGGCTTGTTACACACGTCAATAACGTCCGCCATGATCAAGCCCTGAATTGTGTCCTTTCGTTCTTTTCTTATGTTTTGATTTCGAATCATCTCGTTTGTCGCGTGACTATTCGGCTACTCGTGCTCAGGGGTGTTTTGATGACGTAGTTCGTGACGTTTATGCGTAAACCAAAGTCCAAGACCTAAGGTTTGGTTGCAAAAATTTATATGTTTTTAAGATTAAAAATATATTTACTTTTTGATTTTTGTTTAGGTATATAGACGAGCTTTTGGGAAGCGAGCTAAACCCCAAATAAACAAGGACGGGGATTTTTTTATTGACAGCGCCTCCTACTTACTTTTAAAAGTCCCGGGATTACTTAATTTAAAAAAGGTAACTCTCCGCGCAATCTCTTTTTTTATTTTTCAGATTCTGAAGCGCCTTTAAAAACTTTTAACTTTCGTAAGAATTTTAAAAATCTATCATGGATATTAAAAAAAATACAAAAAAATTTTTTATTCGTTTTTTTTAAAGGGGGTGTAGTAAAAGACTACAAAATATTTTTTACGGCTGACACACGGTTCGACCGAACTTTTAATATCATCCACTTGACCTGAGAAAAAAAATGAAACAACAAATGAACTGGAGGATGAAAAAAAATAAAACCACAGTTTGTCTAAAAAAAGAGCAATAAAAACATTGAAAGATTCGTATAAATTTAAAAAGTCGATTCTATATGCGTTTTTTTTAAAATTATTACTTTTTGTTTTCGGGAAAAACGACTGGACAATACTCGTATGTAAAACATACGTGAACACATTGGAAAAGTACAGAGATCATTTACATTTTAAATAAATAATTCACAAATTGGATCTAGAGGATACCCACTAAATACAGAACTGTTTTCCCTTTGGCTATTTTTTAGCGTACCCAGACAACCTTATTTTTACAGACACCTCGACTTCCCAACAAAGGCCCAAAAATTAATCGCCATTTTTAAAAAATAAATGGCGACCCAAAAGGGGTTTTAGGTCTTGTGTTCGAAAACTCCTCCGGCAATAAAAAATAAAATTAAAAAAAAATTTTTTTTAAGTCTGCCACTCGTTATATAAATGATTTTCAGTGGGGGACTTTTAAAACCTGACTGAAAGTTTTTTCCGAGTGTTTTTTTTAAAGCGAAAGAAAAAAAAATTAGTCCTCTTAAACATCCTCGGACTTCCCCTTCACTTAAGGGTGGCGGTTTTTAATTGACGATGTAACGAGCGAAGCGATGATTCCATTCCCCTACCTGGAGAAAAAAAAACGGAAAGTTTTTTTTTTTTTCTGTTTTATTTTGTGTTTTTGTTACACGATTTCCCGGCAAAACCGATACTCAAAAAAAAAAATTACGATAAATTTTTTGGAGGCCTTAAACCTCTGAAAATCAAAAATGCCACGTTTTTTAGCGTATTGAAAAAAATTATTTCTCTGAAAACGCAATTTTACGATTTTTTACGCTTAAAAAAAAATTATTCGTCTACTAAAACCATCTTCAGCCCCATTCGTTTTAATCATTTTTTTTACAGCATCTAAATTTTTATGAATTAGTATTTTGTGAAAATTTGAGGGAAACGAAAAATTATTTCTCGTTAAAATCGCAATTTTCCTTTTTTTTCGGTTTTTTAAAACATTCTTCGACTTAAAGCACCTATACATGCTTATCCGATTGTAATGATTTATTCACAGAACAACAGAAAATCTGCATGGACACACGGCATCTCAATGCACCAATTACGCTTATCCAACAACTCGCCCTGAAAAAGTGTTTGCGTAGCTTCCTAGTTTATTACAATTATTACAAACAATGCACTCTCTTAGTTGGGCGTCACGACCCATGAAGAGGTTGAAGGTCTGCTTGCTGGTTCGTTGCTTGTTGGTTTTGATTGGCTTGGGAACGCGACTAGCTATTTTTTCAAAGAGGAAATTTGACCAAGAGAACAAAATAATATTCGAACCCAAAGTAATAACTGCAGAAGTTTACACACAATAAATTTAAAAAAAATATTTGCATAATTCTTGCAATAGCCCGTTGTCCCGACTCCAAAGATGGTACCTAGAGCCTGGGTAGGTTTCGCACAAAAAAATGAAATGTATTTATTTTTATTCGCCACGAATTATTCAAAAAAAAATTGAGGGGGGGGGGGAAATTTCAATTTATTTTATTCAATGATTATGACAGTATGTACAATCATTAGGAATATCACAACGAGCATAACCTAAACACATGATTGTGTGTGATACCCCTAAATATGTAAATATATAATTAATATTAACATTTATGTTGCAAGTTTAAACAAAAACAGATATTCAAAAACTATATAAAAACTCGACGATTAACACAATAGTAGGCCACAATAGACCTTTAAGATAAAGAGGTGTTTCGTATGTTGTCAGTTCAGGTCACACCGGCCTCCTCACCGTCTCAAGCTGGTCCAAGATATGGGCAAACTCCTTTCAAGTGGGGACTTATCAGATGTAACTTTGAAAGCTGGAGGCCAGGAAATAAAAGCTCATAAGAACATTCTCTCTGCTCGGTGTCCTGTATTTAGCCGTATGTTCCATAGCGACATGACTGAGACACGATTCAACATTGTTGACATCGAAGACATGGAGTTTGAGGTACTGAAGAGCGTCGTCTACTACTTGTATACTGACGAAGTGGCTAAGGTTCAGACTTTTGGCCGAAGAGATACTGGTCGCAGCTGGAAGGTATAAGTTACGACAAAAGCTAGACCTATTTAATATAGTTAAATTACCAACACAATTTAATACTCTAATTTACTTGCACTCTTAAACTGAAATTTAAATCTCTTCTCCTAAATAAAGCTTACTTTTCCTTAAGAAAGTTTCTTGATGATCATTTTACAATTTAATTTCATATATATCCACATAATCCTGTCAAATAAGAATTATTGGAGGAAAAAAATTGCTGATTCTGCTGATTTTGCAGAGACCTTCCTTAAATGATAATTATCAACATACTAAAACTCCCCTACATTTGGACTGGAGCTTCGGCCGCCATATTGGAAAATGGCGGCCAAAAAGTGTTTGTTATCGAATATCTCCAAATTTGTTTGAGATAGACAAAATATCTCAATGGCAGAAATATTCCCCATTTATTTCCCTACAAAACAGGGGTCTTCTATAATTTTGGTAGGGGCAACGGTTACGTCACAAAATCGTGGTTTATATGTTGCTTATTGGAGTACCAGCTTATTTCCAAATTGTCACGCCCAGCATCAAACAATGCCCGGTAAATCCGTAAGAAATCGATTTAAATACAAAAGGACTTTTGTACGGGGTTCATGAAAGCTTCCATTAGTATTTTAAAAAATCAGGTCTGCAAAATCGGATTTTGCATTACCCGGAATTTGGGTTTTTCCATTGTTGGCATTTCCTCAAAAATGCCATATTTGACTGTCCATTATTAAGCACTAAATAGCATTGGAGGAAAAATTCTTTCTACGCACATTAAAATGACTTAAATAATGATCCGATTACAACCAAAGTTTAAATCCAATATGGCTGCTAATTCCTAATATTCACAATATGAATACTGTTTTCGTGCTGTTTTTACACTCTTTTTGTTACATAATTCACTTTGATGTTGTGGATATTAGGAATTAGCAGCCATATTGGATTTAAACTTTGGTTGTTTTCGGATCATTATTTGAGTCATTTCAATGTGCGTAGAAAGAATTTTCCCTCCAATGCTATTTAGTGCTTAATAATGGACAGTCAAAAAGGGCATTTTTTAGGAAATTCCAACAATGAAAAAACCCAAATTCCGGGTAAATGCAAAATTCTATTTCGCAGACCTGATTTTTAATATACTAATGGAAGCCTTCATGAACCCCGTACAAAAGTCCTTTTGTATTTAAATCGATTTCTTACGGATTTACTGGGCATTGTTTGATGCTGGGCGTGAAAATTTGTAAATAAGCTGGTACTCCAATGAGCAACATTTTAACCACGAATTTGTGACGTAACCGTTTGCCCCTACCAAAACTATAGAAGACATCTGTTTTGTAGGGAATTTAATGGGGATTATTTTTACCATTGAGATATTTCGTCTATCTCAAACCAATTTGGAGATTTTCGATAACAAACACCTTTTGGCCGCCATTTTCCAATATGGCGGCCGAAGCTCCAGTCTGATTGTAGGGGAGTTTTAGTATGTTGTTTAGTATTATATAAGGAATGTCTCTGCAAAAATTCAGCGACATCGCAATTTTTTCCTCCAAGCGTCAATATACGATCTTATTTGACAGGATTAACACTTCTTTAATGCAACTTTCTATTAAATAATTTTTAAAATCTTGATAGGCCCCTATATTTATCTATTATTTGTTTATTTAACCTCTATCCTGTACAGTTATAAAAACGGATTTAAAAAGGAGGACAACTAAATGAAACTAATCGCATAAATGTAGACAAAATAAGTAACATTAGCGCGAGCACAATACTATATAGTCAGACAACAATTTTGAATACATTTTATTTAAATAAGATATTAACAATATTATAAAGATATTAATTAAATGAACCAAACAAAAAAAAGAATAAGAAAAAGAAAATAAACGAAAAAGCAGGTGAAAACAATAAGACACTCAGTCACATAACTGCATGATTTTCAGTGGGAAACATTAAATTAAGCCGACCAAGCCAACCCTGTAGGCGCTAACACCATCGTCGATCAAATAGACTGTTGTGTTGAAATTCTTTCAGTACCAGCTCGACGATCTGAAGTCAAAGTGTGAAGCTTATCTCTTGAATACCGTCGATGTCAACAATGCCGCTCACCTGTTTATTCTTGGAGAGATGCATCAGGCAGAGGTTCTCAATGCCGGGACCATTCGCTTCATAAAGAGGTGAGCTAGCATCAATCTCACAATGTTCACACTCACAATGTGTGTGTGACACAATGTTGTAGGTGCTTAGTTATACCAAAGATATAGAAGGGTAGACCAAAAAACTGTAAACGGCAGCCATATTGTCATTAATTGAAATTAAAAAAAAAACTGTCTGTTGTGGCTGAAGAGAGGCTGAAAAGCGTTAAGTCCATTTAAAAAAACATAAATTATTAACAAGGGAAGTATAATTTACTTTCAGAAACTAGAGACAAGTACTGGCGTTCGACGAAGGAAACTACCCTCCTTCCCCACGCGCACCCATATCCTCGGCTAATTCTGGCCAGTATTGGACTTTCCTCCTTACTTTACCTAGGCTCGAGTGGTGCGTTATGACCAAAAAGAAAGCCTGAATATAAATGAACCATGATTATAACTTCCTGCTTTTCAAAATTTCAGACATAAAAAGGAAGTTAAGTGCACTGAAGGATGGAAAATAGCGAAAGAGACTCATCCAAAAACCATTGCCCTATTCATGAAGTATTGGTAGCTTCGGAGAAGAGATTTAGAAACAACATTGTGTTTAATTTATTACTGTCTGTTTCCATCAAAGTTTTTAAAGGGTATTAAAAAACTAGCAAAATGTGATAATAAATCCTTTTTACCATAAAGTTTGATTTATTGTATTTATAGAATAATACTATTTTGTTTTATTAATATATGTGTTGTACTTTCTTATGTTTTATTGTCAGGTAGAAAGCTTCCAGATAACCATATCGAATACCAAGTTTTGAACATAAAATGCACTGCATGTGTCAATTAGTATGGTTCAGCTATTATCAAGGTGGACCCAACTCAATGCAAAAGGTTTTCATTGTTGAATAGTCACTCAACTTATGTGTAAACCACAAAGCAACCTATTTTGTTTTTAAATTGCGTAGCCCAGTGGCGTATCTACGGGTGCTCGGTGGGTTTGCCCCCCACGGAAATCCTAACTTTATTTATATTCTGCAAAACATCTAGGTTACCACACTCCAATTCATTGGTCAATATGCTTTGCCATAATAGATGTCCATTGCAACATTAAAGAATTTGTATATTATAGGTTTACGGGGAAAATACATGTACAATGTATCACACATTAAATCACTTTTAAAAAACGTATTTTTAAATGCATTGTCTACGGCGTTATTGTGGGGGGATCCCCCTCCCCCCCCCCCCATTCCCACATTGCTTCGTTTGTTGCGCACCTTTTCTAGTAATATTTTACTCTTGGCAGCCCCCCCCCCCCTGAAATGTATTCCTCTGCACGCCACTGGCGTAAGCCTACATACACAGTGTACTCAGTTGTGTTGTTATAACTCACTCGTCGATTGCGTCGGGGCCTACAGGGTTGGCTTGGTCGCTTTGATTTACTTTCCCCCACTGAAAATCAGTTATATAACTGAGTGGGTCGACTCTAAATACAATTTATATATTATTTATAATTTATTTATTTGCTCTTTCTGTGCAATCTGAGCTACGAAAAATTTGTTCGTGTTATTGAACCAGTAGGATCTGCAAGACAGTGGACATTTTACATTCCCCCTCCCCCCATTTTATACACAAGGTGAGTACAAAATACAGTGTTGGGTAAAACAACAGCTGCGCTCTATAATTCTTGCAAATGTAAAAAAAACAAAACATATTGTTACAAATATAAATCATAGCCCGGAAAAGATTGTTAATTTTGTAGCGTACAGAGGAGTTGTAAGAGTAAACTAACCTGCTTGATCTATAAATTTGGCAATATCGGTTAAATTTTAATTATATCACTGTTAATATTTATCTGCATTATTATCTAACTAATCCAAAATATGCGGTAGTCTTAATGATATCTATTAGGCCTAAGTCTTGCCAGCAATATTTGCCGATAGTTCAATCCGTGTGGTACATATAATTTCGTTCATTAAATAATATCTTCTCCAGCACTGAAGACAGTTCGAACTTATAAGATAGTATTAATTTTTACATATTTTCACAAAATGTTTTGTAATAATGCCACAGATAGAACTTCTTCCCTCTATTTCAGATCAAATACGAAAAGTGCTTGAGTATTTTCTTTATGGGATTTAGTTTATCATTTCACATCTCCAGATTGAATTTCATTGCACAACGTTTCCAAACAGGTATCGATAAAAATGAAAATGATGAATAACTAGGAAAACGCTTAAGTCCCGCCGCGTTGTTGGATGAGCGTAAGTGGTGAATTGAGCTGCCATGTGTTTTGCGGATTTTCTGTTGTTCTGTGAAAAAATCAGAATTTTTTTGAATTTTTTAAAAATTAAATCAAATTAAATAAAAAATTAACTTATTTTTTTTAAATTAATCGTAATTTTAAAAAAGGAAAAAAATCGTAAAATTGAAATTTTCACAAGAAATAATTATTCGATTACGCTCAAATTTTACACGAATATATTAATTCATAAAATAAGGTTCTGTGAAAAAATCATTACAATCGGATAAAGCATGTAGGTGTTATAAGTCGAAGAAATTTTTTTTAAATCGAAAAAAATCGTAAAATTGCGATTTTTATGAGAAATAATTTTTCGATTGCGCTCAAAAACGTGGCAGTTCTTAGTTCAGAGATTTCGAAGGCCTCCATAAAATTTTATCGCAATCGGAGTATCGGTTTAGCCGGAATCGTGTTAACAGACAGACAAAAATACAGAAAGAAAGAAAGAAAGAAAAAAAAAAAAACATTCCGGATTTTTTTCTCCAGTGTAGTGAAATGGAATCTTCGCTTCGCTCGCTACGCTCGCTACGCTCATCCAATTAAGAACAATACAAACAAACAATAAACGAAAACACGACAGCTGTAGTATGAGAAAGTATTTTCTTCGCATCTCCTGTAGATGAAGGCTTAGATGTCGATCCTAGCAAGGCTCTCTAAAGTTTCAGAAGCGGGCTCATGGAGATTTGAATTTGGTTAATCTGGAATTTGTACCAAGTGAACAGATTTTTTAGCTCAAATTTTCATGTATCTCTCATCTAGGTGTCCGTTAGGGCACCGCAGACAAGCCGCGGCGCTACACATTAAGGCACCTTATACAGCAAGAATGAGATGGGGTGAATACGAGATGTCACCCAGCCTTCATGAAACGTGATGTGAACTTGAAAATTATCAAAATAGAGTGGATTTAGATACGTGACAACACATGCCAAATTTAGTTGGCGTACGAGCATTCCTTCTGTGTGAAAAAGTGTGTTTAAACCCAGCGATTCTGACCAAACTGCTGGGGCTACAACGTGCACATTTCACATTAACATTAAGGTAACAGTGACGTAGTACCTTTAAAAAAAATTAAAGTTAGCTGGGAGGCATCGAAATAGAGGTTTTTGTATTGTCCTTATACAGGCACATAAAAAACAAGTAACTAGAATCTTGACAACAATCACCTAAGCGTACAGATAGCTATTCCTTGGGCCATGAGATATTTAACATCCTATTGTTAGTTGGTTTTACCATAGCAACTAATGCTACTTTAAATTATTCTATTTTAACAAAGAAAAATTTACAATATAACCTGAAAAAGTATAATCTAAAAGAAGGGCCTCCTGGACGACAACGACAATAACAACACGAACGATGACAAAGACGATGACGACCACGACGTGAGAACCCCACGCCCCTGCCCGTGGCTGGTTCTGAATAGCAATGGTATTTCCTCCTTACATAATATTATCCTAGTAGTGCATAATGACCTTACGGTTGACGCGCCCTTTAACAAATCAATTAACTTTCTGAAACTGAGCACTTAAAATGAACTATATTAACACCGTTCTTTGAGTTCAATCGATTACTAAGACTGTCATATTGAATGCGGTTGTGTCAACATTCATGCAGCAATTTATATGACTATGCTTTCTCCATGGTGGTAGTCAAGTTTGTTCCAAGAGCAAACATATTTCAAATTAAGCGCTGAAAGTTTAATAGTTCACGTAACATTCGGAGAGAGAGAGCTCTGTTCGAATAACCGACTAAGCAGAAGTGATCGGTTCGAACTACATCACGTTACCGTACAGAGATAGAGTAACCGGTTAAACTAAGCTGCCGAGGATGGAGCAAAGTCCTCCACACGCGTTCGCCGAAGTTTGACTAAGATTTGAACAATTCATGTCACTTCGCCTAGTGATGGACTGATGGACCCCCGAATTTAATTTACTAGGCCGCTTCGCTCACGCTTTTTCCAGTCGCGTTGATGGTTTTGCTTTTATAGTTGACTATCGGCCTAAATATTACCAAAATGTCGTATTAAAAAACAGGGGGGAAATATGAAAAATATTTCTTCAATTGTCTCTCATAACATATAATTTCAGTGATTTTAAACGTTCCCATAAAGTTTCTGCAAGATCGGAGTAGCCGTTTGCCAAATATCACGAAAATATCTCAATACAAGTCGAAAAAAATCGTAAATGTACGATATTCATGAGAAATATTTCTTCGATTGTAACCAAAAACGTGGCAGGTCTAAGTTCAGAGATAACGAAGGTTTCCTCAAATTTTCATCAAGATCGCATATGCCGTTTGCCCGATAGAGCGCGGTCAGCGCGGTCAGTGAATTGGTCTTTGCTTTGCTCATCCAATAAATAATCTTGAGTCTGTATCATAAATTTGTGACACATTTTGACGATCAGGTACATAATATGACGGTCCTTAAGAATGCCGCATGTTGCTTTAATCTTGAATCACCTGATTGTTTCACAGCTAGAGTTCAGATCCAGTGTTAGTTATTAGCTAATTATACGATCGGGCGTATAATGAGCTCCAGTTGATGAACTGACCACCAACCAGATGTGACGTTTAACAAGAACATTGAGTGAAGTGGGACGGCCGTCCACAAACCAAGTGTTACACAACTATATATCTACATAAAACTGCAAGCAAGAATCTTGGCTTGATATCGTGACAGTATGCAGATAAAACCTCACGTCTTAAACTAGTACTAGAGAAAACACCGTAACCTTAGTATAGTATAGTAACTTTATTCACATTGATTACATTACATTGTATGAGATATACTTCTCGATTAGAGAGCTGTGTAAGTACTTTACATAGCTATAAAAATAAAAATAATCTTGTGGGACACCTGCCATATACCTCCCATATAACACACCTTTTCTGTACGGCTGTCCGTCCGTCTATATGTTTGTCACGTCTTACGATAAAAACCGAGCCTACGTCCGATCGACATGCCTTTTTTGGCTGGCATTGCCCTTTGGCAATACTGATTCAGAATGTTTGTTGGCATTGAGGGAAGGAGGAATTGGTTCCCCCCCCCCCCCCCCCCAATAAAGAAAGAAAATTGATGACCCGGTGCCTCCACCATTTTGAACGCTGGTATAAGAGACGACCAAACAGCTCTTTAAGTTTTGCTTGGAGAAATTCATGTTGGAATTCAGAGGTTACGTACCCACGTCTAATTACACTTAGCACAGCACAGCCTGATCCAAATTGGCAAGAGATCGAAACTTATATCATTTAAAGAGTACAAACATAATTTACAACAGCTCCCTTTCACTGTGATGTAATTAAACTGCTCTAACTAACGTGGATTACTGTAAAAGAAAATTCAAACCATATCCACTAAA
>JAMZAV010007373.1:0-33203 GCA_024449915.1 Sweltsa coloradensis | reverse complement strand
GTTTCTTAAGGCGGAAAGTTTTCGAACCCAGACAGTATCCTATTCCTCATTTTTAACCACCCCTTCACTGTCCACCTCCCTTATTCCAATCCTCGCCTCGCTAGAGTCTAGGAAGCTGTTAGAACACAGTAGGGATAACAGTATGTTATCTTGAACTAGGCTGGGATGTGACCTCGTCAACCCACCCCTGCCACTGTCCACAATATCCCTCGCCTCACCACCTGCAGTTAAAGGGAGGAAAACTATATTGGCTCTTTTTCAGCATTTCATTTCATTTATTTACATAATGTTGACCCCTCACACATTGTGCTTGGGGCATATTACAAGTCCATTCAAAACAACAATAATAATAATAAGCAGAGTAACTATAAATGTACAAATACTAAATACCAACTAGAGTAAGCAACACAATATAAAGTAAGAAGGTACATAAATTTAATTATAAAACATTTAAAACATGTTTTAAATATCCAGCACTCTTAAGTTCATTCTTACGTGTATACCTATGTATGTCACAACAAGATAGCAAAGGAGAAAAGATGTAAAAAGATAGTAAAAGTTTTAAAATTTCTACCAGCTGCCAGCAAGTAGGCCTACAACAAGCAAATAAGTATCACCGTCGTTCTGTAAGTCCCTTTTTAAAATTAGGGAACTGTCCTTCATTACCAAATTTGAATATGTCCCTACTAATAACCTCAAATATCGACCAGTAACATTTTTTATGCGTCCGGCTTTTATTAGCGCTAACTGTGAGCGAGGAAAAATTTGAACCGGACTTCGCGCCGGAAAACGGCCATGCGTCATTGCAGGTGGGCGTGACGTCATCGTGAGGTTCGCGGAGGCGGTGAGATTACAGTTCTGCCAATCAGCTTCCCCTCCTCACCTCACGATGACGTCGTCTTTGTGCGGGAAGTCAAAAACCAGGAACTTTGAACATGCATAGAATCCACAGATTTTATTTTTTATAGTTTATTTTAATTGCGAGGTTTATTAAATTGAATATTACAAGTTACGTGTAAGATATATTTGAAACCAAGGACAGTTCCCTATTGAATAAAATGCGCTTACTATCAGATAGGAGGTGAATTTTTGTAATTTGCTTGCCCATGTCCTCTTCCTCTCTTATTTCTTTGGGAAGAGAGTTATAGAAAGTGATACCCGTGACATGTGACCCCTCTGGAGCCGTGTTGTACTACAACAGGGAATATGAAGGTTATGTTTCTGTCTTGTATTATGATCGTGAGTATTGCTACTAAAAGTTAGTGCTGATTTTTGCTTCAAAGTGAGTTTTAGTATTTCATACACGTATATGCAAGGAACAGTAAGTATACGCAATGTATTAAATGTATTAACACAAGTTTCTCTATATTCTTGTCCTCCAATGCTTATTGCCTTTTTTTGTAACCTGAAGATGTATATAAGCTGTGTGCTAGACCCCCAGTTTTGAATACCGTATCGTGTGATAGATTCCATAGAGGCATGGTAGGCAGATGATCATTGGATAGATGTTGACTTGCCGAGTAGAAGTCTGTTGAAATGAAGAAACGACCACACAACTAATAAGTCACTTACGAGATGATAAGTAAGTAATAATCTCAAAGGTCTCTGTCCAGTTGAACTGACTTGTTTTATCTTTTATATTCTTAGTTAGTGTTTCTGTTTACTATCTTGCTTTCATTTGAATATGTTGTTGCCTTGATAGTGGACTGGGCTTTCTGAAACATTGGTAAATAAATACTGTCTAGTACTCGGAAACCCAAAAGTAATCATTATGGCACATAAATATGTCACGCCTATTCTAAGCTTATTACCATTATGTCCCTAACAATCAATTCTGACATGCAAAGTCATAAAAGTGTTTTTGAATATCTGTCATATACACACACCAATTTTCAACATTGGAGATAGAACACATGCATTCTGATGAATTTTGAAAAATCCAAAATTTTTGTTGTTGTAATTTGTAGATAGAACACTTGCATTCTAAGGGGACGATTAATGGTGGAGTTATCAAAACGAGTTGGTATTATTTAATAGTTTTATATGCAAGTTGGTAATATCTTGTAACAATATTTTGCAATTATTAATAAAATTTTATTTTAATTTACTTCATTTTTCTCCATTTTGAACATGAACTGTATAAGATAATGCATCAACCGCTTTAGTAATGGTTTCATTGCTAACAAGGTGATGAGGATAAGTTGCCCCTGCTTCTTCTTTAACTCTACAGCCTTAGAGATAGTTTATTTACAATTTTACATTTTAATAAAACATTGGTACAAATTGATGGACCATCACAATGACTTCATTCATTGTCTGACAATTCAGACTTTCAGGTAGACTTAAAATAGTTCACCGTGAAACCTGATTGAAATCCACAGACCCTCATGACAGTCCCGGGATACATATTCAGAAGTTGCTCTTCGGCAACACGCCAACACCTGTTTTGCAACATGACCACATATGTTTAGGTCTGTTATTAAAATAAATTCTTTCATAATATCCCCGCCCAAATGCCTCAACTGTTGGCACGTGTTGCTAGTTGGTACACCTGGCGGTTCTCTCTTCAACGGACAATACCCTTAATTGTTGTCACCGATATCCCATTCGATTTATCTCACAATTTAAATAAAATTAAATATAAATATCTGTCCTCTAAATCCGAAAGAAAAATACAAAGATCCTCACCAACTAACAAGATAACCAGAGGGCCACAGCAACAACCAGAGATGGCAACACTGCGAAATGGTGTCCTACATAGGCCTTGTAGTTGCTCAGGAACGACGGAGAAGATAAGACATTTTTGTGTAGTCAGTTCGGAAGTTTATGTCCATCACGATAAGTTCCTTAATCAACTTCAAATACGGAAAAAGAAGAAGCTTGTTGTATTTAGGTGACTCCTAGGCCTTAGGGACTAGCCAAGGCCTACATCCTCCTATGTTGGCCTTGTCTTGGTAAGGCCTACATAACCTAGCTAACGAAGCCTAGCTCCTTGGCTTGCTAGGGTCCAAGTCCAATGTTTACAAAGTACAAATTGCTATGCTCCAAAAGGTCTAGGCTACCGTATTTACCCGAAAAGTCTATTTGTAGGTTCGTCTCCGAAACGAATGTGATTTTACCAAATCATGTGTTGAACTGTCATTTTACGAGATGGATACATTACTGGAAGAAAACTGCGCTGTCGGGAATGATGATGGGGTGTGTATTTAATGATAACTTTGTTTAAGATAGTGCCCTGGGCGGCCTGGGCCTCAAGGAGCCTATGCCGATGTATAGGACTACTGCTAGGCTAGGCTTAGGCCTAGGCCTAAGGCATACTGTTGTATAAGGCTAGGCCCTAGGTTTCTTCTTGCCAGTGAAAGTCTGCCTGGTTTTGGATTTTCCTCTTTTATCTAAGGTAGGCCTAGTCCTAGTCCTAGGCCCTAGGCCACCTTCCTGAAACCCTCAGTCTCAATCTATCTGCTAGGCTTACCAGTAAACGAACTTACAATTGTATGCTTATACGGATATAATTTGGATAAAGGTTGAACCTGGAATTGAACCTAGAAACAAACTTTTTAGGTCAGCTTGGGCATCACTAGGCCTATAGTTATGTTTACATGTTGTTGTTGTTGTTTGCATGAAGGATTCAATGCTGGATTGGTATTGAAATGGATTCTTAGGTGAGCGTTTACATGTCATGAATTAAACAAGGGTTTCAATTCAATCCGTTTTCAATACCTAACTAATGCGATCTAGTGGTAGGCCTAGGTTTGAAATTTGCTGTGCTGTGTGAGTGCTGTGCACTCAATCCGATACTCAAAACTGTTGACATGCTTGTTTTCGATCTGATATTTCAATTCGATCCCAACTTTTTGTGGATTGGATCCAACCGATCCGATCCTAGTTCCAAGTGGTTACATGGATATGTGAGAGGTAGGATCGTATACAATACCGTTGCGAATCATCCATGTTAACGTAGCTCTGTGTTTCATATATTTTTTTGCCGTAGGGTTAAGTAGGCCTACCGCCTAGCCAATAGCCACACGCCCCTAAAACAAGGGATAAGCCAAACATCCTCCCGCCGCCCTCCCTTGTGACCAGAGACCTAGTAATTTATTGAAATGTTTAGGACTACCGGTACAAGTGTTTGGTTTATGCCAAATTGTTTACCACTTCTTCCTTTCAAGATATAGCTATAGTATCCAAATTGATATCCGCCGGATGTAGACGCGATAATAATATCGGATTGTTGCATCCGCCTTTTTCTTGATTTAGTCACTTTTTGACTTTTGACAGGTAGGCCTAAACAACTTTTTGGAAATTCCACAATTTATGGAAACAAATGTAAAACCCAGTAAAATGTCAAAGGGGGGAGGATATTGTCATTATTGAGTGTATTACAGTTGTGCCTACAATATTAACACAACATAACCATGTTTTACTTCCAGGAAAGCCTAAATTATACAAAAACAGAGTGACGGTCGGGTATTAGGTCGAGTTCCATTAGCTGAACACTCCCTTCCGCCGCCATTAAAACTCTTTGTTTTTCATGAATATTCATTTTCGTTGGATTAAATTTCAATAGTAGGCCTACCTACACTCACATAAAAGTTAAACACTTTAATAAATCCCTGTTGTTAGTTTCGCATGTTACATTTTAACTATTAGGCCTATTTGAAAATTACGTAACTTTTCGGCCATGATATGTAGGTAGCTTTGTCGCCATCTTGAGCCGTTCGGCTAGGGTGTTCGGCTATTGGCGACTTAGTTTTTCTGAACTTACTTCGACTTTTAATTTTGATTATCGACTACACAGAGCATCTATGATTGGCCAAGTTGTCTTAAAGGGACTTTCACCCGCTAAATTTATTTTTTATCATGTATTCTATAGCACAATATTAATCGAATATGAGCCATGATAGGCCTACAATGTAAATTGAAACCTGTAAGATATTATTATTTATTGAAGTTTTCGGCTCTCTTCCGCGGCGCGTGTTGCACTGTCGGTCTCTCGAGCTACTTTAGTCGCAACTTTACAGCCGCTACGCCGTGAGTCGAGCGAGCCTGTCGCATGAGCTCTGACATCACGTTACGCTTCCCCTAAAATACTTGACTAGATAACTTGCCACACTTGTAAATGGTCCATGTGTGTTTTGATAGCATATTATTATCCAAGTTTTAAAGAATGACATAGGGGCCTATTGAGTGAAATTTATGCAAAGTTCCACTTATGTTATGTGTATGGATGCAACTTCAAAAAAGACAAACATGAAGTAAATAATCTAATAAATTTTTCTTAATTTAACATAAATTTGTATTGATTTTAACAGCGGCAATGCGACATTACACGTTGGACATAATCAGTTCAAATGAAACAGAGGCCCTACACTACTTTTTATTACAATGTGTAGGTCACATAGAAACGTTTCTTTCATAAATTGCCCTAATTTGAATGTAAATGGAAATTGAAACAAGCATGTAGGCCTAGGTATTTAAAATTATCATTGTAGTGCTGTTTCATTCTCTGGTCTATAATGCACCAACAACAGCATATTTTGTCTTCAATGTCAATGTCAATGCCGACCCAACGCAGAGTTGGACGTGGCAACAGATAATGATGATGAAAGAAGTTATTAAATTGCCAGCTCGGGCGAGCGGAAGACTCAATGCTTAGACGGAATGGATTTTTATTACGATATATTGTCAGTAGAATGGGTTAGATTCATTAAAATAATACTCTTTTAGGTCTATAGCCTATTTGCTTTCGATGACTGTGACTAAATATTTGAAGCATAAAAAATTTGGTCTAAAATTGTTGTTCATATCACTGAACTTTGATAAAACATGCAAATGTGGAGTGGCTCTTCCCTGCGCCCACCCCGCGATAGCTGACATCGGGTTCTGCCATTAGTTATCTTCTTTGTTAGGTCCAGCTGTGTTTATAATACTGATCTGTGTACCACTAGACTCGGTTGAGCAACTGCACTTGCATTAATCGCGTGTTGGGGGGGGGGGGGGGAGGAGGAGGAGGGTATAACTTGTCTTAACACTTTCACAAGGTGCGGACATACCGGTACTAGGAACTAGGAAGGTTGTTAATAAACTAAACTATGAAGTCATCAGTCTAATGTGTTTGTACAGTTCAATGTGAAAACGTCTGTTATTCAGCTTTTCATATTGGACCAATGAAACTGGGGAAACCCTTGTTGTTTTATTTGTAGTAAGCCTTGTCCAATACAACTAAAAAAGTATCTTGAAGCTCAAAATAAATACATTATGTTGAGAATATGTATTTAGGTAAGGTAGGCCTAGAGATGTGCAAAAATGGTGAGAACAAAATTCACGATTTTTTTTTAAAGTTGCAATAATTCCTTCAAATTCAGTTTGCACATGAATCACCTGAATTGTGATTGAATGGTAGGTACCAATTTACAATTCACCAATTTTCGAGATAGGCCTATTTCAGTTGATAGGCCTACCACGAACTAGTGGCGAAATTAGTAATAGGCCCTATTAATCCTGTCAAATAAGATCGTATATTGACGCTTGGAGGAAAAAATTGCGATGTCGCTGAATTTTTGCAGAGACCTTCCTTATATAATACTAAACAACATACTAAAACTCCCCTACAATCGGACTGGAGCTTCGGCCACCATATTGGAAAATGGCGGCCAAAAGGTGTTTGTTATCGAATATCTCCAAATTAGTTTGAGATAGACAAAATATCTCAATGGTAAAAATAATCCCCATTAAATTCCCTACAAAACAGATGTCTTTTATAGTTTGGTAGGGGCAACGGTTACGTCACAAATTCGTGGTTTAAATGTTGCTCATTGGAGTACCAGCTTATTTACAAATTTTCACGCCCAGCATCAAACAATGCCCAGTAAATCCGTAAGAAATCGATTTAAATACAAAAGGACTTTTGTACGGGGTTCATGAAAGCTTCCATTAGTATTTTAAAAAATCAGGTCTGCGAAATAGAATTTTGCATTTACCCGGAATTTGGGTTTTTCCATTTTTGGAATTTCCTAAAAAATGCCCTTTTTGACTGTCCATTATTAAGCACTAAATAGCATTGGAGGAAAAATTCTTTCTACGCACATTGAAATGACTCAAATAATGATCCGATTACGACCAAAGTTTAAATCCAATATGGCTGCTAATTCCTAATATCCACAACATCAAAGTGAATTATGTAACACAAAGAGTGTAAAAACAGCACGAAAACAGTATTCATATTGTGAATATTAGGAATTAGCAGCCATATTGGATTTAAACTTTGGTTGTAATCGGATCATTATTTAAGTCATTTCAATGTGCGTAGAAAGAATTTTTCCTCCAATGCTATTTAGTGCTTAATAATGGACAGTAAAATATGGCATTTTTTAGGAAATGCCAACAATGGAAAAACCCAAATTCCGGGTAAATGCAAAATCCCATTTCGCAGAACTGATTTTTTAAAATACTAATGGAAGCTTTCATGAACCCCGTACAAAAGTTCTTTTGTATTTAAATCGATTTCTTACGGATTTACCGGGCATTATTTGATGCTGGGCGTGAAAATTTGGAAATAAGCTGGTACTCCAATAAGCAACATATAAACCACGATTTTGTGACGTAACCGTTGCCCCTACCAAAATTATAGAAGACCCCTGTTTTGTAGGGAAATAAATGGGGAATATTTCTGCCATTGAGATATTTTGTCTTTCTCAAACAAATTTGGAGATATTCGATAACAAACACTTTTTGGCCGCCATTTTCCAATATGGCGGCCGAAGCTCCAGTCCGATTGTAAGGGAGTTTTAGTATGTTGATAAGTATCATTTAAGGAAGGTCTCTGCAAAAATTCAGCGACATCGCAATTTTTTCCTCCAAAAATTCTTATTTGACAGGATTACTATGTCTTAAAATGCAAATTAGGTCACAAAATTCCAAACAAAGTTTTTTTTCAAAGTTTTGGTGGACGTGCCGGGTAGGTAGTCAAAACAATGGTAATATGTATTTAAGATTAGATCCCCATTCATTTGTCCACTGGCATGTCAATTAGAAGCCATCTTGAATCTAGGTCAGTTTCTATGTTAAATTAGGTTGTAGCAATTTGTAGCTCAAATATTTTTCAAGATTGCTGTCAGGTTGACAGGTGAGCATATTAGCCATTAACTCCAAATGATTAGGCCTACTAAATTCCCTTATGCAATATAACTTCTTATTGTTTCTGTTTGTGCATTCCCATGCTGCACAAGCTAAAACCATATCAAAACAATCCAGAAAAATACTTAATCGCATCTAAAACATAATGTAAAGCATAAATTGAAACGCCAAATCGACATCTTGAATTGGTCAGATTGACGCCTCAATTTGCTACGCCAGCGTCTGTACGGACGTATTTGAGACTGGGGATCTAGCCTACTAGGCCGATAGGCCTAGCTAGATGTTGAATATCATTGAATCAAAATTAAATTAATTCTGGCTGGTAGCCTACATGTGGTGGAGGTGCCAGATCATAAAACGCGATTGTGAGATCGTAATCATCGTTTGTACGCGAGTAAGCTCATAATACTTCATATCAAAATATCGACATTACACAAAAAATGCATAATTTCGTAATTTTGGTGGAGGTGCCGGGTAGGTAGTTGAAATTAATCCTGGTAAAAACTGTCAGAAACTTTGAAAACTGAAGGCTGAAATTGAGCTTAAAATTAAAACTGATTCTCACTATCATGTGCTTGATTTTCTTTTAAATTAATCATTCATTTGTCCTGGAATGTGTGATTCTAATAATTTAAAACTTTATTTTTTTGAGTTCTGCATTATCAAATTGGTTTTTGGTAAATAACGAAAAATCTTGAATTTTTATTTTTAAGGTGCAAATTTTCAAACTTAAAAAAAACATTTTTACACATCTCTAGTACTATAGATGTACCAAGACCACTGTGGCCCTCGCCATTACGTGCGCGCGCCTCCGGGCCAAGTTCATTCTCTGTTTTAGGGGAGTTCCGTAGATACGGGCACCGTACGGCTCAGTTTTTGTCGGCAGCCGTGAGGAACACATCGCCTCAATAAGCTTACGGCGGGAGCGATATGACTTGGCCCGCCCCGCACCTTCAGTTTTCTCCGCCGATCGCCCGCGGTACGCGCGTATGCGCTCATCGCCTGCATTCAAGACAACTTGGACTCGTCCGTTTTGGCCAGGGCTTTTGTGGTGTTGGTAGATCTATAATAGGTTCCCACTAAAATAGCTGGAATAATAACTCGATAGTTTTTGTCGAGGGCTGTTATAGGCTTAGTAGGCCTACACAACAAACCGTTCACAAACTGGCGGTACACTACATGTTAACTATTGTTAGAACTGGTTCGATCGCGTACGTGTTGCTTTTACTTTTTTCTGTAATAAGCCTAATAAGTAAGATACGGGGACATAACGTGAGGTAGACAAAATTCAGTTTTCAAATATATAAGTTGGTCTGTATAAACTGTCACACTTTTCACAGCAAAGCAGCTACTTCCACACAGCAAATACTCGAGTCATCTGTATTCATAACTAAACATTCCTCACATTTCCACCAGTTTTTCTTCTCACTCCTGTCGCCACTGCTGGCATTTTGTGTGACCTCTTTCTATTTTGGAATTTTCTTTATCTTCCAATTATTCACCTTTACCATAAAAAATTATACTAAGTAAAGTACAATACTAATCACAATGAGGCAACAGACATAACTGGCATATCGCTGACTCATTAGTCATTGTGAGAGCTCGTGTCCGAGTCTCCCCCTTCCTACGCGACATTTCCCGGCCACAGTCGGTCGCTGCAAGACGGCACAGTAACGATCAAAACGAAATGCAGCACAGAGCCACATACCTGAGGTAATCCGCGGATTGTACCTGAATGAGAGCACTCATCAGAAAACCAGAGCACCCTATTTACAGGAATGATTGAGAATTATGTGGTTGAAAAATATAATTTTTCTGACCAAAATCCTCCAAGGTCACGGGGGGTAAAGATCGTCTCAATGATATTTCTTATGGGTAATTTTTGCCGATGCGACCTAGCTCGAAAATCACCAAGTTCTGCAATTTTTTCCTGGGTCGTGGTAACCCTGATTTTTTTCTTTTAGGCCTAGGGCCTACTCGCTAAATTCAAAATTTGTGATTTTGGATTATCGGATGAATACCCCTTTAAATCAATCTATGAGGTATAAGGAAGCCCTAAAACAAAACCCAGTCGCCTGACGTCATAATTGAATGTAAATAGAAGGGATTTTAGACAAGGCAGTGTGATTTTCTGCTAAAGGTGTTCGGCTTTTGGGTATTTGACCCTAGGCCTAATGACCGGTATTGTGAGCCATGTGCCAAAGTGAAGTTTGTTGGAAGTTAGAGTTTGCACGAACTGCACTGGTTTGATATATTTGCTGTAAATTTAAGGAAAATAAATGTAAAACCACTGAGCCAACGGTAGGCCAATATTTAATACACAAAGATTGTGCTTTGCATGTTTCCCTATATTATAGTTGATTGTAGGCCTAACCCTCTACAAACTTCACTTCATGGCATGCGAGATCACAATACCGACAATTATCTTGTTTGCAATTGAGTAGGGTAGCCAGAGGCCTACCAATTATGAGAATATTTTGGAATAGCCTACATCTCATGTTTTCAATTCAATTCAGTGCAAATGAGCCTGTCCGTCTGGTGGCAACCACTCCTCACCAAACCTAATTTACTATTCCCTTATTTACTACACAGCCTGTTAGATATTTTACAAATCATACTTTTGTATTGTCTATTTTAAAAGTTTCTTGGTTACTAATAAAAACAAACAAACGGGACCTTTAAAGTCCTTTAAAGACCCACTAGCTACAACATCTCCAGACAAGTCATTCAAATTTTCACTCTCTAATAGTCCTTTCCAGGAAACCATACCTGCCCAAATCATTTTCTTACAATGTTCCACTGGAACTTCCATCCAGATGATCGCCCTGGGCTTACCCTATAAAGCCCCTCTGACAGCCTATTGCGGATTCTATTTCTCATAACCGCCCTATGGATTATTGCACAACCTACCCACCCTCCTTCAAAAACGATTTTTATTTTGTACCTAATTTTAGACTACAGTACTGGAAACCACTGCGGCACCCCTAGATGATGTTCACAGCACCCTGGTTGGGAACTAACTTTGTGTAGTGTTTTTACCAATTTAGCATAGGCCTAGATAACTTGAAAGTTGAAACCCTAATGTAGGCCTACTGGTAGTAGCCTACCTCTTGCCAATTTTAGTTGGCCCTCTAGGCCTAAACTGCCATAGGCCCATCCCATGTAAGTAATCTTTTTGTCAGTGGAATCAATGTGAGCAGCAGACTGTTATGTTCGGAACTGACCGGACTGGCCAAGGACGGTAGGTACAACTAAGTAACAATAGACAATGTATTCAGTAGTTACCTTTACTCTTGTTCTAGTAGACATACATCCAAGCCGATACAATACTAGGCACAGCACGTAGGCCCTTCTATTACATGACTACTCTGTACAGTTGAACACCTGACAGCTCGGTGTCCCAGGTTCTCCTACGAGACATCGTTCCGTGTCTAGTACCTCGGGAAATCCCCAGGCGTGCCAACATAATAAAGCACGCTCAACTTGTCCAATATACAGGGGTACCATGACATAGGGAACAAACATCACACTCTTCCCCTACTAGAATATTACTTAAATTTCACAATAGAGATAATGTACATTTTATAACAAGACTAAAATTATAAATAGATAATGCACATTTGATAACAAGGCTTAAATTATAAATTTAGTCGGTCAGGGGCCTTGGGGGTTCGGGAAGAACCGTCTTAAGGCGGGTGACACAGGGCGTTGGATTCGGAGATTTTTGTGTGACAGGTGGGTATGGCAATTGAGGCTCTGTTAAAAATGGTTCAGTAATTACAGGGTGTGAATTAGACATGTGGGGTGACATGGCACGTGATGTGGGTAATATAAGTGGATTAGGAACATATGCAGTAGGCCTGGTTGGGTAGGAGGGGCTAGGAGCTCCTTTACAAAAAAGTTTCATCTGATTAATGTGAACCAGGCGTATAGTTCCTCCAACATCCACAAGATAAGTGGTTGCACTTAATGCTTTTTGATGACTCCATGTACTGGATAGTCTGAGGGTTTTACCTTTACTAACACCTTACTATCTACTTCAAACTTCACCACCTTGGTAGGTACATCTTTTACCTTACCTGGCTGGGGTTTTATCAAAGAAAGCAAAGTTCTTGGTTTTCGTTTCAATAGTATTCAGAGGGACTTAAATCATTATCAGACATTGGGGTAGTCCGATAGGTAAGCAAAAGTTTACATAGGGTTTCTTGGATCTTTGCCTTGATACATTGGGTTGATTCAAACCAAGTTCCTTAGATAAGGCTTTCTTAATTGTTTGAACTGCTCGTTCACAAGCACCATTTGAGTTAGGATGGTACGCAGGGCTTTTAGTTACAACTATTCCACATGAGTGGCAGAAAGTTTCAAACTCTTCTGAGTTGAACGGGGGACCGTTGTCCGAAACCAGTTGTTGGGGAAATCCCAAAACACTGAAACATTTAGTTAATCTCTTTATCACTTCTTTAGAATTAGTTCCGTGCGACATCAACCAAACGTCTATCCAGCGTGAGGCGCTGTCAATCAGAATAAGAAATGTTTTCTGCCCTTTACAAAGAAATCTACATGTACACGGAACCATGGTTCCACACTCGGCCATTTGAGGGTCATATGGTGCTAGGTCTAAAATTTACAAGTTGACATTCTTCACATGACCTTACTTTCTGTTCAATGTCAGAATTAATAGTAGGCCACCAACATGCTGTTCGGGCTAAAGCCTTCATTCTGACTATACCCAGGGTGTTGCATGTGTAACAGGTTTATTAGATTTTCCTGCAATGACGTAGAATAACAACTTTATTACCAGCTAAAATACAACCTTGTTCTAAAGAAAGATCCATTCTTCTCTTGAAAAACGGTAGGAGGCCAATGTTGGTAACATGGTTAGGCCATCCATTTCTGGTAAGCTCTAATACTTTATGTAAAGTAGGATCTTGGAGGGTTTCCCTAGCTACTTCTGCAAATGTTATCGGTACTTCATTAGTTAACCAAGATACCTGGTATTCTTCAATACATTTTTGCGGTAAGGGTAGTCTGGACATAGCATCGGCTGGACACATTAACGAACCCTTCCATATAAACAATTTTGTACTGATATGCTGACAATATTACGGCCCATCGCTGTAGGCGAGACGCGGTACTACTGGAATGGCTTTATTTTGAGCAAAGATATGTCGTAATGGCTGGTGATCAGTCACCAGGGTAAAGCTTTGTCCGAATAGATATTTGTGGAATCGCTTGACCGCGAATACTAAAGATAAGCTTCTCTATCAAGCTGTGAGTAATGTTGTTGGGCTTTAGATAATGTGCTAGAGACAAACATAATTGGTTTCTCAACACCATTAATAATGTGGCTGAGAACACCCCCTACTCCATATGGTGATGCATCTGCAGCAACCACAATCGGATAGCTTGGGTTGTAATGTACCAACAACTGATTATTTAATAGGAGTTCCTTACTTCTCTGGAAGGTTTGGGCACATTCCGTTGTCCATGTCCAACTAACTCCCTCTTGGTAAGATTATACAGTGGTTTTAACAATGAAGATACATTTGGCAAGAATCTATGATAGAAATTTAGCATTCCTATATAGGATCTTAGTTCTGATACATTGTGGGCTCTCTGCATCTACAATAGCTTCGATCTTAAGACTGGATGGTTTTACTCCATTTTCATTTAGGGTGTGCCCTAGATAGTCCACTTGTTTACAGAAAAACTTACATTTAGATAGATTAACACGAACATTATATTCATTTAACCTGTACAAAACCCTATAAAGATTTTGTTTACACTCCTCCAGATCTTTTCCAGAAACTAACAGATCATCCAGGTAGCAGATTACCCCGGTAAATCCTTCAGTATTTCCTGCATGGTTGACTGGAAAATGCCTGGAGAACTGGATATTCCGTAGGCTAATTTAGTGTAACGGAACAATCCGAACTCAGTATTTATTGTCAAATATTTTGAGATTCTAGGCCCACAGATAACTGTAAATATGCATTTTGTAAATCTAAACACAGTAAAGATTTGCCTCCAGCGAGGGATGCAAACACGTCATCCAGTTTGGGCAATGGATAAAAATCTGTTTTCAAGGCTGAATTTAACGTTACCTTGAAGTCTACGCATATTCTCAGTTTTCCGTTGGCTTAGGTACACAAACTATAGGTGACGCCCATTCAGAATGGCGTACCGGAACCAAGATTCCTGATTTTACCATATCATCTAACTGCTGCTTCACTTCGGCCTGAGTGCAAAGGGTACATTGTACGCTTTATGGAAAACAGGGATGACATCTTCCTTTAGCACCAGGTTAGCTTTAAATCCCTAATAGCTTCTGACTTGTCATCAGAGAATACATTTGGGAATTTGGAGTTAAGCTCTTTCATGACAGTTTTAGTTTCAACCACCGGTTCAATTCCCTTAATTCCATTTTCTACCTCAACCTTGAAACAAGACATGAAATCTTCCTCTACAAAATGGCTGCTAGAATTTACCACTTGGTTTGGATAGCTAGTCCTACTCCTGTACCCCAAATACCTGTCTCCAATTTGGTGACAGAGTATCTAACCACGGTCTGCCTAACAAAGGCTTAAGTTGATGCTCGGCTCACAGACAATTAATTTCAGGACTTGACTTGGTCTATCTATAAGACTTACATTGACCTTAATTTGTCCTAAAACTTTTAATTT
Source organism: Sweltsa coloradensis (assembly GCA_024449915.1). Lineage (NCBI taxonomy): Eukaryota > Metazoa > Arthropoda > Insecta > Plecoptera > Chloroperlidae > Sweltsa > Sweltsa coloradensis. The sequence continues at coordinate 18,384 of JAMZAV010007373.1, read as the reverse complement.
TTCTCCTGTGACTGACTTTAATGAGAGTGCGCTTACTTTAAGTGGTTTATGACTGAAACATCTTGAGTAAGTGTCTGCTGACACTAGGCTAACACTAGCCCCACTATCGACTTCAAATTCTATATTTTTATTTTCTACTAGTAAATTTACTATCAGTGGTCCCTGTTGAATCGGGTTACTAGCCAAATAAACAGTAGTGCCTGTCTGGGATTCCTGATTCGGGATTACTAGGCAACTGAACATTGGTAGACTTACGTGCACTGATCTTACTACTGGGTTTAGCTGACACTTTTGTATTATTTTGACTGACTACTTAGGTTACCTTGGACATCCTGCGACTTTGGTACCGCTAACTGCCTTCACGGACTGATCGATACTGGAATCACTGGCGCTTTCCCCGGATTCTTCCTCCACTTCATGGACGGACTTCTTCTTTTTGCATACTCGTGACGTATGCCTCTCTGTTGCATAGGAAGCAGTTCCATTCTCGGGCAGGGCAGGTTTCCTCGCTGTGGTTACGCCCGCAGCGACGACACGACCTTGGAGGGTGGTAGACTCGACTTGACTGACTGGTCTGACGGTGTGACCCGCTGGTTGACTGGCGGTTTGGGGAGGACTTTCCATCTCGGTGCTCCTGCTTGGTATATTGATGCGAACGACCCTTCGACCTCATCGGGACTCGATGATTGAAGACTGCGATAACTTTGACTGAACTTCGGCTAGCTCCATACTGAGGGCAATCGAGCTTGCGTCCTCGAAGGTTAATGTTTTTCCATCAGCAGCTTACGCCTGATGCTGTCTGATATAACCCACAGACTAACCTATCTCGTAGAGCTTCGTTCAGGAAGTCATTAAATCGCAATGTTCGGACAATCTTTCATGTTCACAATGAACTGATTTATGCTTTCCCCTTCTTTCTGACTGCAAGAATGGAAATGTATCGCTCCGCTATGACTAGGCGCTTAGGGCGAATGACTTTTCAGCACGGACGTAATATCTTGAAAACTTACTTCAGCAGGTTTTCTAGGTAATAAACGTTCTTAAGAATAGCATTGTTGTTGGGCCACACAGGGTTATGAACATGGGCACTTTGACTGTATCCTCTTTCATGTTATTAGCACGAAAAATTGTTCTAGGCGCTCCAAATATGATATTTTATCTTCATTCCCTGGGGAATATGCATCTATCATTCCAATTATTGCGGTACATTTTTTACAGACATATTTTCTTCTTGAGAATCGACTTCTAATGAGCTAGATTTAGGCATCACGTAGGCCTAGCCTACGCAAGGCGGACATGACTTGATGGGTATAACGGTTACTTTGACCTTGACGACCCCGTGCTGTGATTTCATTGACTTGACGCGACGTGATGTGACGTTATCGATGGCCTCATCTTGGACTGACTTGACTAGCTTGACGTTGAATTTGACTGGCTTGGTAGGCCTTTGACTTGACTTTGACTGATTGACTACTTTGACGTTGACTTTGACTGGCTTGGGTAGGCCTAGACTTGACTAGATCGACTTTACTTGATGTTCAAAACACGCGTTTCCTAAATGTTTTTATTCGTCGCCAAAAATGTTATGTTCGGAACTGACCGGACTGGCCAAGGACCGGTAGGTACAACTAAGTAACAATAGACAATGTATTCAGTAGTTACCTTTACTCTTGTTCTAGTAGACATACATCAAGCGATACAATACTAGGCACAGCACGTAGGCCCTTCTATACATGACTACTCTGTACAGTTGAACACCTGACAGCTCGGTGTCCAGGTTCTACTACGAGACATCGTTCCGTGTCTAGAACCTCGGGAAATCCAAGGCGTGCAACATAATAAAGCACGCTCACTTGGTCAATATACAGGGGTACCATGACATAGGTAACAAACATCACGCAGACAGTATTGTGTTGTATTGTTTATTGCAGCCATAGATGAATAAATACATGTAGATATTTAATTAGACGTTGGCATTTGAGCCTGGAGTTCTTGGCTAGGTCCTCCGCAACAACATGCAACACATTGCACGTATTGTGGTAAGCTCCGAGATACGTATTAGAGATTCCAAACAGGTTAAGAAGTTTCTTGTGTTACCTCTCAGATTATGTTGAGTGGTGTTGAATGACTTGTGCACACCCTTGATCAAGCAATTTTGAAATGGGCATTTAACAATATAAAAAAGTTTGCCTAGCTCATCCAACAGTCCGCCCTAAAGCCTAAGAATCAAAGCTATGTTAGGCCTACCGTATATGATTTAAATGATCTTTTTCAGACGTGTGAAATCATGAAAGCTGGGATTATCTATATATTAATGAAAAGCGACTATCGAATATCCCGAGGTGTACGGACACAATGGTTTCCTTGAGCACATTGACAAGACGCTGACAATTCCTCGCATCGAACACCTGGTAAGTCGTAATGGTTAATAGAGGTGGGTTATTACCTAAACATTAAAAATAAAAAACATGAAGCCTCTTTTAATTGGATGATCCTAGAATGTTCACCTTGTAGGCTACCATGTAACATTTGCCTAGATGTCTGCTTGGGTAGGCTAAAGTAATTCTATTTGCCAACGATACTACAAATCATGGTAGGCCTAGTAGGTGATGAGCTGATGACAATCTGATTGCGCAGAGGCTTATTGAGGAAGTGCTGACCTGTAGATAAAGTGGACAAATCTATTTTCTCAAATGTCTTGATTTGAAATGTTGATACTCATTGGGTTTCTGGCTGCAGAAATGAATTAAGTAAATCTGACGTAATATATTTTTCTTACAGAGTGATTGCAAATCCGACTTGACAGTTGTATCTGTAATTCCGCAAGAGTCTACCAAGTGGGATCCTACTGCTAGTCATACGTACACGTATCTGGTCACTCCCTCGTCCAATGTGGTGTTCCTTAGTCATATGTACAGCATGGTGTATTGTCTGGACATGAGCCCCTCTCTTTCCGCGGTGGTAAGTTTCATGTACGACTAGGGATGACCATCAAAATAAAATTTAATTTTAAAATTTAAGCCAAACTAGATTGATATTTTTCCAACCTAAAGTCCAGAATTGTTCAATGCAACCCAAAATCTCTATAATCATTTTGAAATTTGAAGTTTATTATGTGTTTCTGTGGTGTTATACTTTTCCTCAAGGTAAAATTGATTTAAAGTCCTAAAATCTAGGTCCTTGTCTACTAGAGGCATACTCATAGCCAAATTGTGAATAATGCCGTGTTAATATTTTTCAGGATATACAACATGGCCAAGTTATGGTCGACGATGTATTCTCATCATTAAAGCACAGTTTGGATGGAATTACGAGACCTGTGAGTACATTTGTTAGACCCATTTTATTTTACATATATATTTAAATCTTACAGTCTAGACTTGCACTGAGTTGACTATTTTAGCCACCATTGTATTAATAACGTCTATAGGCCTATATGTTTTTGAAATGTAAAAGTAATGAGAATGAAGTAATGTGTTACACCGGTACCTAATGCAAGATATTCATTCTTGATGATTGATTGCCATGGCATTGAGTGATTATTAGGGCCACAGATTTATTTGTCATTTAAAATGGTAGATTTTGGGTTATAATTCGTCAACTCAAGGAAATTTCGACATTAAAAATTCAATATAAAGTCAATCGCCATCTTGATTTTTAGGATTTTAGGAACGGAATCAGCGCTAGATTAGCCCTAGGGACTAAAATGAAGTAGCCAAGTCAAGATAACTTAATGGGACTAAAATGAGCTTGGCCTAGGCATAAAGCCTAGACAAGGCAACTACAACAAGGTTAGGCCAAGGCCTAGAATATAAAGTATTGCTAGGCCTAGGCCTACTAAATTAGGTTGAGCTCAGGATGAGAATCTACCTACTTGGCAAGGCTATCCTAGGTCTAGGTCTAGCTATGTGGTACAGTGGTTGGTGGTCTTTTCTCACCCAATCCACACGACTATTACAGTGTTTGCACATTAATAAGATCCTTAATTTCGGCTAAATTTATAAAATCCTTTTTCTTAAACTAGTTAAATCGGTAGAATACAGTCACAACCTTAGGCATGACGAAGAAATAGATGCACAGATCTGCACACATCAACAGCTGCTGCTTGAGTGTGGGTGTGGTCAGTGTCTATGGATGTGATATCACACACAGTACCACAAGATGGCGGTGCAATTGAGCATTAAGAAGGCACTGGAAAATATTAGTATCTTTGACTTTGAACCTCTTTTGATTTTTTTTTTAAATTTTGATTTTAGCCCTCGGAATTTTAATTTTGATTTAAAATATGCGGTTAATTAACAAATTTTGCCTCAAATTCGCAAAATATAAGAAGTTCCAGAATTTGCGGAAAAAGGTAATTTCGTGCCAATTCGCGAATAGATTATTGTTCAGAAACCATTCAAAGTCACTTCCTGATCATAAACCCAAAAATGTGTGATGTTTCATTTCTAGAGGTCTTTTAGAATAGTGCTTCTGCACTATATTGTCGCTGTCGATCGACTGTTGTCACTTAGTAAATAGAACCCCTGGGTTCCATCTGTGGCTTATTGCTTAGATCTGTTTTTTTTGTGATGATTAATTAATTTTAGTGATTTAAGCGTGCCGAGTTACAATGCTAATAGGAATTAAAAATTTTAGGCCTATAAATCTTGTAAAAACTAAAGAGTTTCTCAAGTTGTCTTTGGCCGCCTACACTGGCTACCATCTGGTTTCAAAAGAGATAAACAAACTACATAGGTAACCTCAAACCTATAGAAAATAATGCGTTTGTTGATTTAACACGTATTTATAAACTATTAGTAGGGCCTGGACCAATTACAGGCCTACATGCAGATCCACTTTTGCATTATATTAATAAATAACCTTTGGTACACATTATGTTGTCGTGTCGTTGGCATGTGTTGAGGTTGAAAACTACCACAGTAGAGTCCCGATAATTCAGGCTAATTGTGTTCAGGTATTGCCCGGATTAACAAAAAACCTGGATGAAACAGATAAAAGTGGTTTTACGCAGTTTAGGTAATAGGAATTATTCCGAAACATTTGTGAAGGTCACTCATTGTTCTCAAGCTTAAGTAGCAAGATAAGACTTGCTGAAAAGAAAAGAACTAGATATGACTTTGCACAAAGGAGGTTGTGAAAAAAGAAAACACAAAATGGAACTTAACACTACATACAAGAAGTGTACTTATTGATTGAGTGTTGACTCAGTGAGAATATGAGGTAAACTTTATGGGAGGTCTCATGACATGCTGGAGAAGAGGGGGGGGGGGACTAGCCAATCGGCTAGCCTCGCTCGAGCGTGGTAGCAAGCAGTGGTGGCCACTCCATTATGTGCACTGTGCAGCGTTCAAGAAATTTTGGAATTAAATTATGGCCCGTACCAAATTATTTAGAAAACCAAATTAGGGCAGTCAAATTAACAGGACTCTACTGTAACTTATGACGGTACCTAATCAAAAGTTAGATCAAAATGCAAGTGAGTTTCTCTTGTGCCTCCTTAGCTGATTTAACTTCACTCCAAAACCCGGTCTTAGTACCAGTGTATTTTTGATTTGGAGCTACCTACCAACATAAGATGTTGTGACTTGTCTACATCTAAAAAAAAATCTTAAATGCATGTCGAAGTATTTGATATAAATTGAAGAATGAAGGTTACCATGTAAAAATATATAAAATTCAACTTGTGTAAGTGTCAAGAAATTTACCAAGATACGTCAGCGTACTTAGCTCACGGCTGAGACAGAGGTTTGCTTGCTGTCGGCACACTAAGGCTTGCATGGGTGTGTGTGTGTTTTGTTTGTTTGTTTGTTTGTTTATTTGTATCCGGGTCTTGTTCGGTTATGTTTGGGGTTGGCACACTGGTTGTTTGCCTAGAGTGTCAAGATTCCTAGTCTAATTGTGATGAAACTGGTTTCTTAAGAGTTTTCCAAATTTCCTAGACAGGGTGTTTTTGATTTAAATGACAAATGATTTATTTAATAAAAATCATTGATTTAATCAAATGCACTTTTTCTTCATTTTGAGCAACAAACACAAGAGTTCTAACTGATTTAAGCAAAGTTTTCCTTATAATAATTTTTTAATTATATTTTCTGAAATGCTTGTGAAAGTATTTGACCATCTGGCCAACTTGACAAGTTTTGAAACACCAATATTGTTGATTTAAATCAATAAAAATCTGACTTAAATCGAAAAAAATACAAAATAAAAAAGTTGATTTAAATCAAATAAATCATGATTTTTATTTTTTTTAATAAAAATTAAAAAAATCACTCACCCTGGTTCTAGACAATAGATATACAATTTGAAATATCATATTTCTCCTGATTTATTTTTCAGTTTGTTATACCTGGATGCAGTCACGTATTTCAACCAGACATATATGTAACGGTCATTGCCCACACTCCGTTCTTTACTACTCCAGCACAGCAGGTAAGCAGAATGCTTGAACCTTCCACCTGATTATTATTTACTACAATTCTTCCACAAAAATACTTCCACCTGACAGGCGCGGTTTTACGGGGCTGCCCGATTAGGCCCGGGCCGCCCTCGATTTCTCTGATAATTATTTCCTAATTTATATTATTTCTTTCAAATACATCTTATAGGCCCTATGGAAACCGTTGAACGTCTCATTGTTTATCTGCCAACTTAAAAATTATATTTTATCATATCATCAATGTGTATCACGAGATACCGCTTTATATTACCTCCCTTTGACTGTCAGAAGACGCAAACTATCCAGACCTGGAGGGCTGGCTGGCGTGAATTTCTTATCGGTGGTGACGTAGCCGACGTGCTCGTATTTTGTTTATTTGGATTAAGGACGCGTCAACCTTTAGGTCATAACTCATAATGCACCACTCTAGCCTAGGGGATAGGGGGAGGTGGGGCCAAGGCTGGTCAAAACCAGCTACGGTTAGGGGGAGGAAGGGGGTTCTCACGTCGCGGTCGTTATAGTCTTTGTCATCGTTCGTTGTGTCAATGTCATCGTCGCCGGGGGGGGGGGTCGTCAAGGGAAGGGGGCTAGGTTCCCGACGACGATTGCCAGAGCTCGCCTCTATTTTCGGGGAGTAAAATCCTACCCTTCATATAGCTGATGTTTGCGAGGTGGACCTTTTCTCTTGAATCGCCTTTTACGATTAGCAGAACCATGCTCTGGGCCAATTCTACCCCGGGCCCAGACGGGAATCTCCTGCGAGTACGAGCTTAGCGGGTAGCTCATGGAACACCCAAACTCAGCTATCGATAAGTTTTCATCAAAAAATCGCCGTTTACAGTTCACCTTTTAAATTCTATTCATCTATTGACAGTGTTGCTAATTCCATTAGACAAAAAAAACACAACATTTTAATTTTCTAAACCAATTTGCAAGCTGAAAGAATTTCTGAGCTTTGAGCCACATATTTCTTGTTTGCGAGATCAAAATTAAAATTAAAACTCTGAATTTATATATTGTGCCTAGTAAATATACGCATAAATACCCCCTTATTGAAATCTCCAGAATTTCCGTACAATCAAAAATACACCTTCTAAAGTACACGACAATAAAAAAACGCCCTGCGGGGCAATTCTGGGGGGCGTTCTGCCCCCAGAGCCCCCCCCCCCCTGGCGGGACTAGTTGGGCCTCCCCAAGTTTTTGGGGCTAGAACCGCGCTGCCACCTGATGTAGTTCTCGCATGCTGGTACACGAGATGAATAGGCCTACTATGATTTGGTATATCAATTGTGGTTTGAAAAAGTAGAATATTTTCATATTTGTACCAATAGAAATCCCTCATTAAGTCTGTGTTGTGGATGAAGGTAAGTAACTTCTGCTTTTACTGATTGTAACAAGATTGATTTGACCTATTCAATTTGATATCATAGAAAATAAGTATGTAAATTATTAAGATTTTGATTTATACAAATAATCCTTTGATTTAGTAGGCTAAAGCATCATGATAATTGATAATTGAGGTTTCATATTTGGTGAGTAAGCCCAGGCCTACATGGCTTCTTTCACATTAGTGGTCGGATAGAGCCAAACGTGAATAATCTTTTGTTGCACTTGGAAGCTTGTGGATTCATTGGTTGTAGGCCCTACTGTAGTTTTATTATGTTGTCATCTGTTATCAATAGGCCTAGTTTTTGAACAAATTTAATTGTTTATTAAGCATACAGCCACATTTAGGTGGATCAATCATCGGTCAAGAATAGTTACGTCATTAATTTTTGCTGCTGCAAATAGTTTGATAGATTGATTGCGATATCAATGTTAATTTATGTACTACAACCTATCGGAAATGCCTAGCCTAAGATTTCTGTATTGCATACTACTTTAACTAATTGTTTTATTTTTTCAGCCTTTACCTCTTCTCCATTCAATTGTCCTACATGATTGTCCTTCCATCTCGACCAACTCCACTGCAAAAGTTGCATTCATCAACTTCCTGTATCCTACTGCATTTGGTGATTATGATAAATGTTTTCCAAACTAAAGTGACCTAGGCCTACTTAACATAGGTACAACTAAACTGATATACTTTCTTCAAGCACTTGACAGAATAATGTTTCCTCTTAGAACACTACTGTGCTCAACATTTTGTCCAATAACCTCCTCATTGATGTGCATGTAGTTTGCCTATTGATTCATAGATTCGGATTGAAGGTAAGCACGGAAGAGGAATATTTTCTGTCCGGTCCTTGAGTTATACGTCTATTATTATGGTTAATCATTAAATTGGTTTCTACACTTTCAGATTGTTTATTTTAAGAGCGTTCACTACCTGCTCTTTAGGCATTTTGCTGTTTGCTCGGCTGAATGACACCACAGTTGTTAGAAATTTTGAACATATCTCACGAAAGTGGAAATAAAGGTCTCTATATGGTAACACATTCCTATGATTTGTTTTGAAATAATTTATAAAAAATAAATTAGATTTCACGAATTTCAATTTTGTTCAAAAGTCCAAAATTGACTATATTCGTGAATTTTTTCTGGCTGATCAAGACAAAATTTTGAAAATCTATGACTAAGAACGTCCATGTATGCTTTATTGACAAGTTTGCAAAATTGTATATACGTAGGATGCTTCTTGGCCGAGCGAACCGCTATTACTAACTGCCAAATGGGTGGTGAACCCGAACATATTCTTGAAATCTGCGGTCTCTACTCAAATTAGACATTTATTTTTAATTGAAGTGAATTTTCAGCTCATAAAAGGTAATATAGTGTAAATTAAAGTATATAGGCCTACTGCCAGTTAATTTGTTTTTGAAGATAAAGAGAACTATAGCTTTTCACACCACAACATTCTACCTCTGAACATCAGTTCAAGATCACACTAGTAACTAAGGTTGCATATTTATGATCTTACATTTCCCACTTTATTTTCAGACTGTTGGCTATTTTGAATCGTATTGAACAAAGTATTCTAAACATACCCGGGTATGTTTGCTAGGAACAAATTTATCCCGTTTAATTTTCACTAGCCAGGATTTGTATCTCACAGAAGATTTGTCCCCGTTTGGAAAACTGTGAAAAGATACATCGTTCGACCATGTTTATTTTCTTGTGCGACACTGACACTATAGCCTATTTACAACAATATTTACACGTGATTTACACACACTCCTGCTTAGGAAAAAATATCAATAGCCACGCTCTAACATAGTTTGTACTTGTAGCTTGCAGTCACTTGCATTATATGCAATATCTATACTACCTACAACGATAAATGGAACCACTAATATTATATTTAACAAATTATACTGAGAAATAAAAGCAGTAAGCAAAACTATAGATTTTAGTGACAAAGATGCAAAAAACACTATGCGGGCACTGTTAACTCGTAACTGCAGATGCCACGTGCTAGAGCAGCGAGCCTCGCCTCGCCGCTCGATCCGTTGACCACCATGAACGTCACAAACCCCCGGGCTCGCGTCAAAACAGCCCATTGTAGAGGGAGTAGGCATCACCCATGGATGCCAAACATAATGGAATTCTAATTTTTGTGGGTCTTCTTGAAGATAATAGTTACTTTGTTACAATATGCCTTTAATGCAAAACACTCTTTATAACCACCTCCAAAAGCATGTATTGTATGCTAGTGATGAGCCATCCTTGTCGGTAATGGACCCAGACAAAGATGTGAAAATGCCTCTTATACTAGGAAAACGCTAAAGTCCCGTCGCGTTGTTGAGCGAGCACCGGTACGTGCAACAACGACCCGAGTACGACATTCCCATAATGTTACACCATAAGCAATAACGTTTAGTCTTGACCGATTAGCTAAAATTGATAAAATAGCAAGAATGGAAAAATCAACATGCTTATCTAGGGGTTTTACCATCGATTTCCCGCTTGCGGCGGACATGTACCGTATATTAATTGTAATTTTCTCCCGTCCCGCAATGACATCCAGCGCTGGAAACCAACAAAAATTTGATTACTTCGTATTGTAAGAAAATTTGCCTCAAGATTTCCACATTGGGGAAAATTCAATATACAGTCGCAAAATGCGCAAGCATACAAAGCAACCTATGAGCCACGGGCGGCTGTGGGCGCAAAGAGACTTTTTTATGTTTGATGATAGGGCGTGGGTAGAAGTAATACTATGGGTGTACTGAGTAAAGACGACGAAATCTTAGCTACTCATTTCCCACCATCATTTTGTAAGGTTTTCTGTTTTGCACTATCTAAAAACTAAATATTTCGTTTTACATTGCAGCAATTTATCTAAAACGCTCAAAATGCACTCTTAAAATCAGATTTTAAAAATTTCGCCTGCGGGCTATAGTCCCCTGCTATTTTCCTGAAAAAGATTGTCCGCCGCCTAGCTTAAATATGGCAACCCTACGCATCTGAGGACCTGACATCATTTCTTTGGGAAAAAATTTAACTCTTGATTACTTCAGGTAGCAGTGCATAGTGACCAGAATTCTCGTGCGACTTTTCGTTGCCATGGTAACGTTACTTTTGTTAAAATGTAATTTCTATCTACACTACTTATCGGATCAAAATAAAATTAACATATTCGTGACCGGACGGACATTCTAAATGATTTGGCTACCTCAAATTTTGTTGCCGTTTAGTTTTTTAAAAAAACTTTAGATTAACTTTAATGTAACTTTATAACTTTTTGAACGATTTTGCCACAAAACTAATGGCATTCAATCGGGAACGAAGCTTGCGGATGGTCAAAATTTCAACTCGATCCGAGCCTCCGTTCGACCGCTATCATGAGCCAAAAAAGCTGCGCGACTTTCCGTTGCCATGGTAACGGTACTTTGTTATAATGTAATTTCCATCTACACTACTTATCGGATCTAAATAAAATTAACATATTCGTGAACGGACGGACATTCTAAATGATTTGGCCACCTCAGATTTTGTCACCGTTTAGTTTGAAAAAAAAAACTTTCGATTAACTTTAATGTAACTTCTTAACTTTTTGAACGATTTTGCCACAAAACTATACAGCAACCCACATAAGTGGTATGTACATGTGTGCAAAATTTCAGGTCGATCAGAGAAACGGTGCGACCTGTACCGAAGCAGTAACAGAAAAAAAAAAAAAAAAAAACTAGACATTCGAGCCACAAGAGTCAAGTGGAGACGCTCGACGCTCGCTCAATCACAATAAAAGTAAAAACACAATTTAAAAGTACAGAAGCGCCCCGCTAATTTGGGCTAATTGTGTCCGGGTATTGCCCGAAATAACGAAAAACCCGAATTTAAGCATTTAAAGTGGTTTTATCGCCTTGAATGGAATAGCAACGATTCTAAAACATGTTTGAAGGTCACTCATTGTTCTCAAGCATAAAAGGTACTAGGAAAACGCTCAGTTGGACGCGTTGTTGAGCGAGCACCGGTACGTGCAACATGACCCGAGTACGACATTCCCATAAGGCCCACCACACAGTGTAGGCCTAACTGGATATTGACATTGTACACTATATACTATTCCAACATCTTTGCATTGTACTAATTCACGTCATGCCTTCTAAAGTGTATCTTTGTATCTTCACTGCCTCCTTCATTTTTTAACATCATTTTTCGAATTATGATTACCAATAAGTCTTTAAGGTCTTGACCGATTTAGCTGAAAATTTGGAAAATAAGAGAGAATGCTGTACTTATTGACCATGCAAAATTTCATAACGATCGGAACATTTTTTTTAATTTTTTTAATTTTTTATAACCAACGATCGGATTTTGTTCAAAAACTATACAGCAACCCGCCTAAGTGGTATGTACATGTGTAAATAATTTCAGGGCGATCAGATAAACGGTGCAACCTGTATCGAAGCAGTAACAGAAAAAAAAAAAAAAAAAAACAGACATTCGAGCCATAAGAGTCAAGTGGAGACGCTCGCTCAAATATGACACGCTGAAAATACTAGAAATGAATCGTTTTTAATATTTTCGATACGAAAACCCCAAGAAAAACCGATACGATCGCGTATTTTGGCTCTTACGGCCGACAAAATCATGCGTTTGTACCAGATTTTCAGCTTAACTCCACCTAAACACGTGTGTGAGTTGACCGCTCTGCTGCGCGCAACTGGTGCGCATTAGATCGCGAACTTCTAGAAGAAACGCATCGCATATGTTCTAGGCCTAGGCTCCCTAGGCATTAGACGATGTTTATTAGCGATGTTTCTTTTTCACCATTCGACTCGATTCGGCGATTTCTTCATCAGACAACACTTGTGACGACATGTTATTTTCACACTTGCCTGCCACCCATTCCATCACGTCATCGCAACGTGGAAATTGCTTAAACATGAACAATGACGCAAACACAGCAGTGTGATTTATAGCATATTTATAGCATCTTCGTCTGGGAGGTAGGGGGTTAGGCCTACACTGGCCGGCCAACCTCGCTCTCGAGTGGCATGCCACTAGCCTTGCTCAGTCAGCTGGTGGGTGGCCTGCGACGATCTACTCTCTCCTTACTACGCACGGCACAGCGGTTAGGAACCTTTCATTTAATTTTTAATTTTTTAAAAAATTTTTGGCCCGGCCCGAATTATCCAGAAATCCGAATTACCGGGGCCCGATTTAGCGGGGCCCTACTGTATTGTACCTTGCCCCCTAGGTATTGTGCGTGAGATCTGAGTGGTGTGTGTTCCCCAGGTGCTGATGCAGGGTTACCAGGTGACTCGTCACAACCTGGAACACTTCCTGGCATCCATTCACCACCAGCTGGAGTTGTTGGAGGATACGGTGGCGCAGGTGGCGGGCCTGGCTCACGACCAGCTAGAGGTCATCAGGGTGAGTTCTTTTCTCAAACCTTCAAATCTATTTCATTTCACTTAGAATATTTAAGCAAAGTTCATTACAAAGTTTCTTTGCAGAGAGTGTTATAAGTAGCAAAATCATACATAACATAGCCTAGCGGAAGTAGCAAATACATTAGGCTGGAGCAACCCTCGACAAATCCACGAGCAGCACGCTCGCAAAGTGTAATATCCGCTCGCAATGAGGTGGCGCGGGTAAACCGGGGTCGTGTTTGTTGGGTTGCATCAATCCTGATAAATAAAAATAAAATAATATTGTGAACTTCAACTCGGTTCCAATCGTTTCGAGTTGTTTATTATTTATTTATCTTGGGGATGAAATTATCGATCACTATTTACTAAGCTTAGTGTTGGGTGGGGAAAGATTGATAGGAGGCTAGGAGGCAACAGCTTACCTTGAAAGAGTTCGGCGGCTATGTAGAGTTGAAGCTTGTCAGACTGGGCATTTCTTCTTCCTCATCTTCCTCCTGTATCTCCACCAAGACCACTCTCTTCTGTCTTGCTGCAGCACCACTCTTGCCACATGCTCACACAATTATTCATCTCACACTTCTTATAATAATAAATATAACTCCTTATTATTTCATTCCAGGCCGAATGTGAGAAACTAGTCGGCGGCTTGTTTGAAGAGACGGAAGCTGGTGGTCGTTCTCCTTCAGCGCCACACATCCCCATGGTTACTCCAGATGCCGGCTTCATTAACATGCTTCGATATGGCATGCTAGCGTTGCGCCTTCTACCGGAATCTAGCTCTCCTAGTAAGTTTGCAGCCTGAGCAACTTTCTTGTACCAGTATTCATTGGAATAATCAACTAGTTGTATGCTATAAAAAAGGTTTTTCAACATGGGATGATGATAATAATAATAGGTAATAATAATCTGTTAATTTAATTAAAAGTTAATTGTTAATTGTTAAGTCCAACATGAGCTAACGGTGGAAGGAATTGAGAAGAAAAAGGCGGATTATACTGAGGATGAACTTCAATGTCTGACAGTTGCTCATATAGCGAAGCACTACCTCACCCCAGAATGGGTACTTGTATATACAGACGGGTCTGCTACCCCAGGGGAGGGAAAAGCAGGGGCTGGGGTATACTGCAATGCATTCCAGCAAGCATTGCCAGCAGGACATAATGGAAGCAGTTATGACGGAGAAATCAAGGCAATCAAAGTAGCACTTACTAAAATAAAGGAACAGCAAATACCAAAAGCAGTCATTCTCACAGACTCCAAAGCAGCCATACAGGCCATTGTGAGTAAGGACATGAGAGACAGTGAGACGGAGTGTAAAAGACTACTGGTCTGGCTGGTAAACAGGAAAAAACAGGTGACTTTACAGTGGGTGCCAGCACACTGTAACATACAAGGGAACGAAGAAGCAGACAGACTCGCAAAAGAGGGGAGCAGGATGAAGCAGAACAAGAAGCCCCTATCCTTCAATGCCGTCAAATCTCATGTGAACACGGCAGTGAAAAACAACATCAAAAAGGTATGGGAGAAGGCAAGTAAAGGCAAACAGTGGCAAGGAGCAGTCACAAAAAAAACAAAGTGGAGAAATCGGCAGACTGAGACGGCACAATTCAGATTGGAAACCGGTCATGACCTGCTAGCTACACACCTTCATAAACTAGGGATAACTGACTCAAGCACATGTACACTATGTGCTACAGAACAGCATACCAGGGAGCACCTACGTAGATGCCCGGTACTTCAAGAAATAAGAGACGCAATGCCAAAAGATATGGAGGAGGCAGAAGGAGAATCCTATCTCTACTGGGAAACACGGAAACGCATGATGGCCAAATAGGTCAATTGCTGGCATAAGAAGAAGAAGAAGAAGACTTTCAAAAAGTAACCTATTTTTCCCTACAACAACACAGCCTAATCCCTAAGTACAAGATGGTCTCACATTTAAGCAAAACTCAATGAATCCAGGTAGGTATTAAATATTTCTAACTCACTATTCTTTCAGGAATTACTACAGTACAGGGTTGCCGTTTTCGCAGATTTGATCCGTTTCTACGGATTTTTAGGGTAAGGATGACAGGATATTTGGGGAAATTCACGGATATTTTGTTATCTTATTTTCCAAGCTTATTTTCGTAAATTTGAATCTGCACGGGCTAATTTACATTGAAAATATTGAAGACGGTGTGATAAGTGCACAATGCAGTAACACCGACTGGATATGGCTGGATATGAACTCCCATTGGCCGAGGCAACCGGCCAATCAGTAACGTGTCCCAGTCATTGTAGTAACTGAGAGTCTAGCAAGAAGTAACAAAGAAGGGAAAATGGAGTCTGTGAATTTATTTTCCTTCGTAGTTGTTATTCAAGTTTGGTTTTATGATATTGTTATTACTATTGTGAACGTGGTGAACATCCTATCCTAGCCGGCTAGTGCTCGCGTGAGTGAGAGAGACAGAGCACGCTGCGCCGTACGGCCTTGCGCAAGGCCTGCAGACCGTCTGCCATCATCATCCAAGAGAGAGAAGAGCGCACTGTTGTTTATCGAATGCTACGTGCGGGAAAAATATTGCATTTTCTTGAACAACAAGACGTTAACGGAAATTCTTCGTTTACGTACGCGGTGGCCATGTTGTTATGTGATCGATTGCCAAACTATAAAATCGATCTATCGATATATTTGCGAGTTTCGCGGGTGTTTGGCGCCAGATTCCAATTCTTTTGAATACTTCAAATTTTTACGATTTCGGATTCGACCAACGAATCGAATTTGAATACTAAAAGATTTGATGCGGATTCGATAATTTCGAAGCTTCGCACACCCCTAACTTTATCCCACACTTGTAATGTAATGATCTCTGTGTTAAGCTGATAACTTGTTTTGGCCAGCTTGAAGATCATTTGATATGTTAGCTTAGTGAAAAACATTATGAGCTGCTAAGCTACTGTATCTGGTTATCCATCCTGTCCCACATTGAAATACAAGTACTAAGTAATAGTTATTTATCAATAGAACATGTTTGACTGCGTGTTTTAATCAATTTTTTTTAAATTCATGACAGTAATAGATATTCATTAAAATATTTTTTAAAGTAATCTTATGATTCTACAATCTTTATCTTATGAGTATGACCTTCAGCAGCAGGCTAGTGTGAGCAATTAATATCAATGTGTAGCCTATAGTTGCATACTAACTAATGTATCAACCCACGTAAACTGTATTTCTTGTGCTAAAATACAAGTGCCTAAGATACAAGAATGAAGATTCGCTTTCCGTGGTTTCTTCCACAAAAGTTTGTTTACTACTCCCTGATTTGCTGTTCCTGATTTTTGCAAACCTCATATTCAAGTGGAATCGTCTTATAAATCAGTTTTTTTCTTTTTCTTTTTTTTTTATATTTTTTTTTCTTTTTTGCCCCTCCTCCACCCCCTCTTTTATTTTGGTTCATTAGAGTATTGAATTTAATATCCTTTTTGAATTTGTTACTAAAATATTTGTTTATTAAATTGTAATTATTTGGACATAGGCCCTACACTGTTTCATAGTTTAATATGTTTATATAACAAAATTATTGTGTTTTAAATAATTCATTGTTGTTGTAACATTAGTATTTCAAATATTTACTGAACTCTGTAGTTCATTGTTGTGTCTGCATCTGTTTAATAAGATTTATTTAGTTGTCCTTTTTAAATCAGTTTTTTAACTGAATAGGACAGACGTTAGGGGGCTAAATAAATAAATAAATAAATAAATAAAATAATTAAAATAAATATGCGGAGAACATGAATTATGCATTATGCAGTGTGTAGTTACGCCGCTATACTTGCTCCAATGAAAGAATGCAGATGCTTTGTAGTGGTGGGGGTAGTATTAATGGGCGTTAAATGAAGTGTCGCCTTTGTGTATGAAAGAGAAATATCTTTTACCAACGCAAGCAAAAATTATCTGTGCTTGATCACGGAGTTTCTCCGTGTGCTAGATCATCGCTGAGCTAGCGTGAATAGAGTTGACAGAGTTGTTATGTTGGGAAAACAATTTCGAGCTATTTGCATTCTTTCGTTGGGACCACTATAGTTCTTAAGTCCACAGGTTGTGTGATAATCTCAATGTGAATTGTTTCAGGCATGATTGTGATCACGGACGGCATCATCTGTGGCCCCGACGTTCACATCTTCGACTCTGTGCTGACACAACTCCGCACTAGTACAATAGCTTGTTCTTTCTTCCATGTTGGCTCGTTGTTTCATCCACATTGTTGTCAAGGACTAGTGCCATATGTTGATCTCATGCAGTTTATTGCACATGCAACAGGGGGCGTCTACATGAACGTCATGCCAAACAACGTAAGTTTCAATCTCTTTCAATTGTTTCACTTAAAAGAAGCGTAGGCTACTATCTTTCTTTACCTTTGGGGTGAAACTGTTGAGCCTACTCTAGACCCGCTGGTGGGTTCATGTTTCCTTGCTGATGTTGATTCTTTGTCCTCCCGTGGCCAGAGAGAACTTATCTCATGTAAATGCTAGGTTACTCTCTCTGGAAATAGGCTAAGTACCTTATCACTTACCCGCAATAACACTCTCTAAATGAATGCACACAAAGTTTGTAAACACAAGTAATCTTTTATAAAACTATATGTTTTTCTATTTCCATTCTAATCAACTCATCAAGACCAGAACTTAACATCAACCATCTTCCTCTTCAACAATAACATTTTATAAACACCGCACTTTATAGACCACTGGTGCCCACAATGTATCCAACATTTTACAGGCAGTGTCAAGCTTTGCTCACAGCTTCCTGGCTGTTACAGAAGGTGACATTCATACATGTAATATTTGAAAATTAAAGAATAAGTCTTAGTTCTATTTTTAAGCTTGAGAACAACATACTGTTGCCTAGATATGGCTTGCTGATGAACTGAGTGATGTCAGCAGAGAAAAACTGTGCTGAGTTTGCTTTCGTACCTGCTAAATATTGGCACGTGACTATATCTTTTGTGTTTATTTTTCCGAGCCCGAGTTCTCTTCTAGCAAGCTTACAGTACAAATGTATAGGGTGATTGTTGACGGCTATTATTCATCTTGCAGTCAAGAAGATAAGAAGTTGCTTCGTATGTATCTAATAAG